>JAZKJV010000454.1:1667287-1765686 GCA_037367405.1 Ottelia alismoides | reverse complement strand
TGAGGAGCATGTCGTTATTCACTAGAAACACAACTGATTCAACCTTGCCACTAAACCTTGAGTACGAGGAATCAAGTGAATTTTAGTGCTGTTTAGGTTAAGTATTTTGTGTTGATTTTGTCATTTTATTGACTTTGTTGTTGTTGTTGTGTTGACATTTTTATGTTGTATTGTTATAATTGCTAGCTTAATACCTCTTTGAATTTGTTAGTCCCGAGTTATTTTGTCTGGGCGTGCGGAAGCGAGGCGATCGACTTGGCGCAGAGGCGAAGAGCTTGGAGCTCCAACTAGAAGAGTCTAAAGCAACTCCATTAAAGTTGAAGAGATAGTTTACCTTGTGTAATTAAATTAGTAATTTTTGTAATAAGTTGTGTTGTAACTTTATAGTTTTTGTCCATCGGTTCTTATTTGAGAGCTTGCAATTGTAAAAAGAGATTGTCTAACTTTAATTTTGATGTGTACAGACATGTTTCATCCTCTCAGAGGGTGGGGCTTGACTTGAGTGATGTATTTAGGACTAGGCATGTGGCTCTTAAAGTTTCTAATAGGTCATTTCATTTGTGCCATCATAAATATGACACACTAATTCACATCTCAAAGATTTGCTTAACTCTATGCAATTAATACGTTCTATCTAGCTCAAACTTAATTCACGTATGCCTGCTAATAGAACTCTTGATTAGATGATCTTTTCTCGACCTGCACTACATATAGTATACACTTTTTAATTCAGTCTTACATAAAGAATGGAGAGTATTGGGATGCACTGTAAGTATACACTCTACTGAGCATTCATCATTTTTCTCTCACGCATTTGTCTTTTCTCAATTCCTTAATCTTGATTTATAACTTTGTATTAAAAAAATGGGAATGGACGTTATGTGATGTATTTCATGGGCTCACATTAATTCAAATGATAACCAACATTAAATTGGGACTATTAATCATGTCGATTCAATTTAAGTTGGAATAAAACTGACCTTGTATTGCGAGCTAGTAAAGCCCTTATTACATGCAAGTACTTACCTCCAGACAGAGTGGGTAAGGACGATTCCCTAAGGTTAGAGCCCAAATCTTTGGACTCCCCCCCCCAAGTCTCCATTTTCAATTCTCACATATTTGGGAGTTGTAAGGGCATGCCTTTGACCTTGGTTTGCATTTTGGTTGTGTAAAACTGGTTATCTTTCTAAGGGTGTGATATTGAACTCGACAGCTTAGGAAGATCATCCTTTAAATTGAGAGCTATCAAAAGCATTGATGAGCATAAGGATACCCTATGTGTAACATACCTTATGTTCGAGCATAAGAAGCCCGAGTTTGGAGGATCGATAGGAGGCTCGGGCCAACCACGTGGCGTCACAAGGGATATCCGATCGAAAGGACCAGACGATATTTGTATCTCATTCTTCCGCCGCAGCTCGCCGGAGGAGGCTGCGCTCCAGCGACCTCCATCTAGCTCCTCCATACTCCGAGGGATCGTCTGAAGGTCGGGGGATCTTGTTGGATGACTGACGAAGAAACTGGAGACAAGGTGGAACTTCATCATCGTCTGGAGCAGCACGACGGAGGAAGGTTGTCGAAGTTGAAGTTTGAGACCAACGAGGCAAGGCAGAGTCCGGCCATTGAAGTGATGCGAAGGTTAGATGATAGCCAAAGCGTGCATGTGATGTACGTGAGGTGAAGTGAGGTGAGTGGAGGCCGTGGTGCGACGGGAGGTGGTGCTCGGGACCTTCTTCTCTAGCGGAGCAGGGAGAAGGTGGGTTGGAGTGGGGGAGGTTGTGGAGAAGGGAAGGATGGGTGTGAGGGGGATTGGCGAAGGTGCTAGTGACATGGTGGAGCTCAGGGGATGGTCCGATGGGGTGAAATCAAGTGGTTGCATCGGAAAATTTATGCGAAATAGAGGAAAAAGTGAGGAGGAGGGTACCTTGTTGGAGATGGGTAATTGGTGGAGGTAGCGGCTTGTACTGAGGTTCTAAACGAACCTCGGGTCGTCGCTCTATCTGGACAGCCTTGCCAGAGGGCTCAGCTACCGCAAGAGAGGTGGATCTCACATGGTGGAGGCCCCATGGATCACACCCTGAGAAATCGGGTCGTCTTCGCCTCTACACCACCCTCCGTTGTCACCTGAGGGCAGAGGGAGCTGGGCCACAACCCCTCACGAATGGTGGATGGCGTGGAAGTGCGGTGGAGGCGGAAGTTTTATGGGGGAGGAGATTTGTTATGGTGGTGGTGACTTTTGAACGGTCGTGAGAGCGATGAAGGAGTAATGGTTGGTGGTAATGATGGGTACACAAGAAAGGTAGAGGAACGGGTGATTCTTTGGAGACATTAGGAGATGAGGAGTGGGGTTGCGGTGGGATCCAAAATAGGAAGGAGGAGGCTGCCTCGCTAGGGTAACATCTGGAGCTAGAGAGGCATTTTGAGGAGGAAGATGAGTCCTGGACCATTGGATCTTGCGATCCTACGGTTCAGATGAGAGCGTACACATGCGGCATAGATCAGATCCTTATAATCTGATCTAATGGCTGGAAGATCCGTAGAGTAGGGCAGTCTAGATGGAAGTAGGGTTCCATCCGACGACGGGGGATGAACTGGTGACGTGGAGCACTGGGAGCCGCTATATGGAAGGGGAATTGAGAGGATGAGATTGAGGCGGATGGGGATGGTGGGGATTTGATCTGTGATCAGATCAGACGGTGGAGGGTGAAGCGGAATTAAATAGCGGAGATGGAGGTGGAGGCGGCTTGATCCAACGATTCTGGGAGGAGGCGAGTATCGGAGAGAGAGCGGGGCACGTGGGCAGCCTAGAGGACGCCATGTGGCCCAATCAAAAAATTTGAAGCTCAAAAATAAAGAAAAATTTAAAAGAAATTGTTAGAGGCAAAATTAGGAAAAAGAAAAAACATGAGAATCTACAAGTTTCATGTTGGTTGTACAAAAAGTGTATTTTGGGGTATTTTTAAAGGGTTAAAAATAACGATTTGAGATTTTGTTATTTTTATGTATTTTTTAGTTCTTTTATGGATTAGGAAAATTATGGACAATTTAACTCTAATTTTTATGGGTTTTAATAAGAAAATAATTACAAGGTATATAATAGTAATTAAATACAATAATTTTAGGTTAATTATACACAATATAATACAAGATAATAATGAGGAATTGTTGGTGATTTTTATTGGTTTATTTAAGCAAGGAGTTTATTAAGCCTATTTTAACATGATGAATACATGATTCATCATACTCCTATACTTAAACCATGCTCGTCCTCGAGCATTAAAAGAATGAAGGGAGTCGGATGAATTCCTGATAGTGCATATGAATGTTTCAAGGCTCAATTTTTTCGAAGACCCTCAACTAAAGCAATCCAAAAATTTTGGGTTCAACCATGCTCTAGTCAGAAAGAATCCAACTTCTCTAATTATCAGACTCCCTTTTTGTACATATAATATAAGGATATGAAATTTAGTGTATTTCATTTATGAGAGTCGAGTCAAGACATCACTCACCAGTCCAGGAGACTCTCCTCTAGACCTAATCCTCAACACTAGGGAATAAGTCTATTCTTGCTTCAGTCAACCATCTCATAAGCTTGTCAGACTTAAAATTTAGATGGACAGTCAAATGATAGAGGGCATAGGATTATGTCTATTTTCTCTCCCTCACATTGGAACAAAGGGCCTCTCGAGTGCCTTATTACTCAACACATGTAGATTTTTAGTTTGTTGATCAATGTGTCCGTAAAGAGAATTCGAAGTCGTGTGCACTTGTTTTTCTAGGAGTACACTTGGGTGTGTCTTTTTTGAGTATCTAATATACCTTTGACACCGAGATTTGTATCGCTATATGATGCAGAGCCCTTTTATGGTGCTAGCCTGACTCCTTGGTCCTAATTAGTGCTTGGTCCAAGTGGATAATTTGAAAATGATTGGAAGCACTCGCCATTGGTGGAAGCTCATTTGTAATTTGACTTTTGGAGGGTAGAGATTTTCTTTGAACATTTCTTTCTTTTCTTTTCATTTGTTGGCTAGCTCCATTGCTTTTACCAAAAGTTGGCACACATTGATCAACAATTAGCACATGGGTAAATATCAAAGAGATAACATATGAACTTGTTCACATATTGGCTAGGGTTTGCTGACACTCAGGTTTCACGAAGCCTTCATTAACTTTATCCCATCCTCAAATATCATTAGATCGGGTCCAGAATTAAATCTCTAGTCCTAGTTCCTCAAGTGATAGCTCAATTCATCTCATCAATCATGCAGTTGTAAAAGTGACGTGCTTATCATATTCTTTTTGAAGGTAGAGATGAAGAGTATAATATAGCGCTCAAATCTTTCAAACTAGGGAAGTGTGGATTATTAAGTTCAAAAACCCTAATGACTAAGGCAGGCTAACTCGGACTCTCAAGATCTCAGAAATCTAGTGTCTTCGAATCCTCAAGCCTTGAGTGAGTATGAATGTGTCAAGAATACACCAACTCCTTGGTTAGTGCATTTTTTGTGATTTTTATTTTTCGTAATTTTTTATGGATTTTAATTTCCATTTTTTTTAATTCTTTTGAGAGACAATGACTACTCCAGACTCATATGAATAGTTGCATCTACTCCCAGCCAGTATGGGTGTAAGTACGGACCGTTAGACGAACTCGTGTTACTTGAGGACGGAGCCAATACATGTCCTCTAAACCACCTACTCTGCTAGGGGAGACCGAAGTTCCCTCACTGAAGAGTAGCTACTCATTTTAAGCCTAGTAGTCAAAGTTTCAATTAAAGAATGTTTTTTCAAATTTTCAAAAAAAATTGAAAAAAAACTTCAAAAATTTTGCGAAGAAGGTCAACTGATGCACCGGTTAGGAGATGCGAGTGGTGGGATGTTGAGCCGGCTAAGAGAGGGCGAGGACGACCCAAGAAGTGTTGGAAAGAGACTATACAAAGGGATCTTAGTGTTTTGGATATAAGTCCGAGATTGACCCAAGATAGATCTAAATGGAGGCGAAGAATCCATGTAGCCGACCTTACTTAATTGTGGGAAAAGGCTTTGTTGTTGTTGTTGTTTCAAAATTTTCAAATTTTAATGGATTTTTTGGAAAAGATTTTATTTAAAACAAGTTAATCCTCAATTTTAAGAAAACATTTTTGCAGGAATTTTTACAAAATTCGGTTTAGATATTTAAATCAAGCCAAACAAGATTTTCAAAACTTTAAAATATACGAGCTATGGCTAAAGTAAATATACAGTGATATACGGTATACCCCCCCCATACTTAACTTTTGATATGCCCTCATAGCCCAAGCGATATGAAGCCATGGCTCGGTTAAATATAGGGTGATATAGCGAAACTGAGGAGGAGGGTCCCCCTATACTTAGGTTAAAAATTGATCGAAGTATAAGAAGACAAAGAAAGGGATGGACGGAGAAAATGCATCACACAAATATTTCCCTTGCATTGTGCATAACATTTGCATTTTTTCAGATTGAAATTGATAATTGAACTAGTCTAAGTAAAATCCGAAGATTGAAACTTGGTTGGACCTTAAATCTACTTAATTACAGGAATCTTATAGGAACTGGACTTGAGATACTTTAGGTCTGCTAGACTTAATTCTTTGGGAGAACGAGACTTGGTTCAGTGTCGTCTTTACTGCCTAAGTAGAATATTTCGGAACACACACATAGCTCTTATTGAAAATGACCTAGCTTGCACACCTGCACCTTACACTTTGCTCACCTCAGTTGAAGAGGTAAATTGCTGGATTTGCCAGCATGAGACATAAGACAATGGAAACATCAAAATCACACATTTGCGACCATTGTACCCTAGCCCGATCCAGTAGCGAAGATGTCTAAAGACCGGAGGTGTGGGTTGCAATAAATCTTCAAAAGAGGAATAGTCTAATAGCTTGAGAGGAAAATGTTCTTATGTAAATGTTGATGTATATTGTATTCAAAAAAATGAAAATTCAAAAACTCCATAAAATAGACAGGTAAAACTCAAAGAAAAATCAATTCCCGTAGGAGCATGTATATAGATGTATAGTCAATAAGCAAGCTCGAGCTTCAAAGTCAAATGCATGTGATCCTGCAGCCGGATGACTTGGCTACACTAGTCAAGCGGCCTATGATAGGTAGCTACACTGGCTACCATCCATTCTTCTCTCCACTTTCTCTTCTTGAGCCAATTGTACTTGAACTTAGAAGGTAATACCTCGGTTCTTGAGGAAAGTTGTTGGATTGGGGGATTTAGTGTCACCATGTTGGAGAAGACTGACTTTTACCACGTCATCCGAGGAGAGCTACATATCACACACATTGTCTAAGATAGATTTATAATCATAAGGTATTGTGTATGAGTTGACTTGTTCTGACCTGGCTATTGAGGAGACTTGAGTAGAGTTGTATAGGTCCTAGAGGCTATTGTGTTTTAAATTCGTTCCCTAATAAGGTTCCGACTGAACTTAATGTTCAAAGGTCTAATTAAACTCCAAACTTTGATTTTATGAAGCCAAGTATGAAAGTTAAAATCAATCCGAGTTCTTTCTTTTTCTTTTCTTTATTTTCTGCACTTATAGGCATAAGTGTTTGCTATGGACTAGCAAAGTCAAGTACAGGGGGTGATGAATCTCCATTTCATTACCTTTATTCTTTCATGTTGTCCTTTAAACCCTAGCTAAATGCATGTATATATCAGTATTTTGCATAAATTGACATTCATTATTTATTGTGTAAATATTGTATAAAATATAATGTTTAAAGCCAAAATAAAATAATAAAGAAAAGAAAAGAAAAATAAATAAAATTCCAAAGGTATTTTATGACCCTAAACCTTGAGACCTAAGCATCATGATGATGGGGCTGACAAGAAATAAAAAAGGGGAGATAAAGGGACATACACACAATAAAACCCCTAACTTTATTTCTTTAAAATTCATTTTTAGGACCCATTTTATTCTTTATTATTTAGACATCAAATAAAGAAACTTTGTACATGAAATTTGTAGATAAAAACATATAGAAAAATAGAAATTTATTTCACACAAAAATAATGTATAATGCGCATTCTACACTCTGAATAAGAATCCAAAATCCAAACTTTGTAGACCAATATCTTCTCCATATGAACTCATGGCTTCATTTATTTTGGAGTTAAGATGCACAAGATAGGTTTTGGACCCTTATTGTACAATATACTTGAATAAAATATTCATTTTATTTATTCTTCATATTTTCAAACTTTTATATTTTTATAGTTTTGTAAATATTATTTATAACACATATACATAATTTAAAACAAAATAAAACTCTCAATAATACAATTAAAACAAATAAGTGTACAAAATACATAGATGAATATACTCTACTTATACCTATATAATTGATACCCTTATTATTTAAGCGTACATATTGCATCATAAAAATAAAACCAAATAAACTTTTAAAAATAAATAAAATCAGGTTAAAATACTAAATAAAATAATAAATATTTTTTATGTTTAAATTAAAAATGAAGAAAACATCTATTATTTTAAATTAAATTAATAAACCTTTTTATTTCTTACTTGTTTCCTAACATTCCTATGTAGACAAATGGGAGATCGGCTTGGGTTGACCTCGGTTAACTCCCCGGCCTCCTTAGGCATGCTGTGTCAGAATGCTTTGACCCCATCTTCTCGATTTTCTCCTACTCAATCATTTCATCTTTTGAGTTCAATTCATTCTTGACTTTTGTCCCTCGACCAACAGACTTTCACGTAGACCATTCTCATTGATCGAAGGGCCACTGAATCGAACACATTTCTCGAACCGCTTCCTACTTGTATAAAGTATCTCCTCCGCTTACCGTTAGAGTGTATCCCTCTTCCACTGCAAAAACCCTAACCCTATTATTGATCGAAGATCTTGGAGACAGCAGGCAACTACTCCTTGGTTGGCACGTGATTTGGTGTTGATTTGAGGTATAGATCTGAGTTCAGTCGTTCCTCCACCGTGATCTCCACTCCCAGCCATTACAGGTATGGTGAGCACCTATATCCTTTCTCTTTTTAATTCCTTAGGTTAATAGTAAGCTATATTATCTTTTTATATCGTTTCAATTTGTCTCACTTCTGTAAAATCCAAAAAAATCCCACCGTCGAAGCTCCGGCTCTACCCCCTGTTTCCAACCACTCCGCTCGATCTCCGGTGCTTTGGGCATCTCCAACATCTTCCTCTACACCTCTCATCCCAAGTATCACCATTCACCATATCCTTCATGGGTCTGGAGATCAGCATCTCCATCTCCACCACTCGTCGGAGACATTTACCACGCCTAACCCATGTCCAACTCTGCCACGTGAAGCTGTCCACAGCTTCGTTTTTGTCTACCATTCTGACCCTGCAGGAAATAACAAGAAAACCCCTGCTTAAGAGGATTTCGATGCAGGAACGTCCCCTCCAAGTTTCAGCATCGTCGGATCTCCATCGATGACCTCTGGAGGTTTTCAAACATGTTCTCAGTTGTGAATCACTTACAGGAACACGAAGGACACCTTAGCTTCTCGGGGAAGGCTCGAAGTTGGGAGATTTTGGCGATCGAAGCAAGGGTCGGGCGGTGTTCTTCGTGAGCAGTCCGATCCTCCATCAGCTCCAGTTTGAACATCAAACGTCGTATCATGAAGCACCATCATCGTTAATCTTTGGAAGAGATCTAATCAGAGCCACCCATCCATGAAGCTCTATCAGTCATCTGTAAAGTGCCATGTGGATAAGTGGCTTCTCATCCACCGTCCGATCACTCGCGTAAGGGTAATTTAACCCGAGCCCATACAATTTTTGTCAATTTATTTTAATCTTTAAACTTTTGTATGTAGTTTAAAAGGTTTTGGATATTTTGCAGTTCACACCATGCAGTTTAAATATTTACATTCATGTCCATTCCATGTCACTCACGTCACTATACACAGGAGGAGCAGGGTATTTTGCATCCAGATCCTTGCCGAATCTATGTTCTGTTTTAGCCTATTAATTTGTAGATTTAGTATAGTATTTTTTAGAGATTTTTCATATGGCCCCTTATGCTTGTAGCTAATTGCAAAAAATACCCTCTAGGTATATATTATTGGATATTTTAGGAAATTTGCTTGTTTGCCCAATGCACTTTCACATTGTGATAGTACACAAACTTCAAATATTCTCATAAATGCCTTGCTAGTGAGCATTTTCTTTTTGTAGATTTTATTTGGTTAAAAATAGCTTCATGCCTTTAAAAATTCATAGAAAATTTCCATAAATATCTAATGTACATATATTTTTGGTTGGGTATTTAAATCTTATTTTCTAGTTATTAAAAAAAAATGAGCTATTTGTCCTTGTTTAGAGTTAAAAACCCAAAAAATATGAGAAACATTTTAAAAACTCCCAAAAATATATATTTTGTTTATTATAGTATTTTATAAGTACATGCCAAAAACTACTAAAAATAGAAGAAAAATATTAAAAATTAAAAATCTCCAAAATCTTATAAAAATATAAAACTCTTCAAAAATTCTAAAAATATTAGTTTCTACTCTGTAGTTTTATATACATTATTATCTATATCTAAAAATTAATTTTGATAAATGTTGAGATTTTGGGCTATTTTTAAATCTCAAATAAATTCAACTCAGTTAATTAATCCATGTTTTTGGATATTTCGGACTTTAAAAATACCTAAAATTCAAAAAAATACTTGAAAAATTATAAAATAGTAGAAAATTATAAAAAAATATATTTTATTTTGCAATTTTGATTATTTTTAATTATATTTATATAGTTATTAGTTTATTATATATATTAGTACTTATATCTTTATTTTATCTGTTATTAAATCAAAAAGAATTTTAAAATTAGAAAATAAAAATAATATTAAAAATATAAATTTTAAATAAAAATGTAAAAAATCGATAAAAATACATAATTAAAATCCACAAAAATTCAAAAATACCCTAAAAACCCAAAATCGCTTCTTACTTCTTTTAGCCATTTTTAATTGTCTATCCCTCATTGTTTCTTGTGTTCGCCCCCTATTGTACTGGTCCACTATACAATCTATTATTGAGTATAATAAATTTTGACCCTTTGCTTGAGTAATTTATTTCTTGTGTAGGTTAATTGTTGATTGACCATGTGGTCTTGTGAGCAGTCTCCTCAGCAACATTTTATCTTCACTACTCAGTGAGGATATTATTTAGACCATCACAAAATCTGTGTTATAAGATTGGTTTGGAGGCCAACGTTGGTGGGGGAAGTTTGGTAAGGGAGTTAACGATGGTGATATGCTAAGACAACAATTAACATTGGAGGTAAAATAAAGAGAAGTTGGTCCTTGATGATGCTTGATACGTGCGAAGGGAAAGCCTGGAGGTTGAAGGAGATTTGACGGTCATTGGATCAAACGATCCAACGGTTGCAATTGAGACGCGACTGGATAGCACAGATCTCTCTGATGAGATTTCGATCAAATAATTGGGTGCGAATGAACTCGTGCCTTTTAATCAAATGCTTAGACAAACTAAAGGAAGAGTTGGTGGTAAGCCAAGGATGGGCCGCGTGAGTGAAGGATAAGTCCCTACGTGACCCAATAACATAAATCAGAAGTTAAAAAATACAAGAAAATTAAAGAAGAAATAGTTAGAAGTAAAACTAAGAAAAGTATCCTATATGAAAGTTGTATATCTCAATGAGTTCTACAATTCCATGTAGAAATCAAAGAGAAATAATGTCATCTGTACCTAAATAATAATTTACAAGTAATTAATGCAAATGAAAATAGTTTCTTTTCTTTTATTTCCTTATTTCTTAGATTTTGTAATTATATTTTATGTTATATTAATTATGTATAATATTAATCTAATTTTTATTTGATTTTTAATGAGAAAGAAATACATAAAATAATAGCACATTAGAAGGTTATTTAATATAATTAGAGTTATTTACAACACATAACTAAGTAATTGGGGATGATTGTCATTGAATCTTGGTGTTTACTTAAGTAAGAGAGATAATATTGACAATTTATAATGATAGATATGGATAACTCCCCCTATACTTAAGCTAAGATCGTCCTCGAGCTAATAAATAAATAATTAGTTACAAAGTTAGATTGATTAGTGAATTCCCTAACACGTGCATGTTTGACCCAGAACACTTGGTTTTGTAGAGATCCTAAGACTATAAGCTAAACTTGTCCTAATAAAGAGGAATTCAACTCCTCTAATTATCAGACTCTCAATGTATACATAGATAGTAAGAGGCATGACTTAATGTGTTGACTACATTCACAAGAGTAGAGTCTAAATATCATCTAAAGTTCCAAAGCCATAGGTTCTCCTAAGGACCCAATCCTGAACACTAGGGATTAAATCTATTCTTGCTTCAATCCATTGTCTCTTTAGTTTGTTGTACTTCAAAGTGTAGGCCAGATGATGGAGGAAATAAGATTGTGTCATTTTTTTCTCCATCTCAATGGAACAAGGTTTCTCTCAAGTGCTAATACTCAACACAATTGTATATTTTAAATGTCCGTCGGTGTGTTTGTCAAAAGAGATTTGAGCCGTCTGTACTTGTTTTCCTAGGAGTACACCAGGGTGCGTCTTTTTAAAGTATCTAATATACATACACCCAGACTTGTAGTGCTAACGATGCAGATCCCTTTTTGAGGTACTAGCTCAACTCATAAAAGCCTAATACTTGGTCCAAATAGACACTTAAAGGTGGGGAGCATTCGTCATATTTGTAATCTCACATGATATAACTTTATAATACTTTGAGTTTTTCTTTTCATCAAAATTATTTTATTTTCTTTTGGCTAGATCCACTGCTTTTACCAAGGATTGGCGCACACTGATCAACAAATTAATTAGATGTCATCACACCCTGACACTTAGGTTTTTGTCAAGAGATTAATATGAGAACCAAGTCCCATACTAGATAAGATGCTGACACTCAAGTTTCATGAAGCCTTCCTTAATCTTATCCCATCATCGAGCATCATAAAATTAGGTCCAAACTTGAATATTTAATCCCAATTTCTCATGTTACACTTCAACTCATCTCAATCATGAACGTAGTCATGTAAGTGAGTGATAGTCATATTCTTTAAGAAGAAGATTAAGCATGTAATATAGCACATAAATCTTTCAAACTAGGGAAGTTTGAATTTTTAAGTCTAAGACCCTAATGATTAAGATCGGTTAACTCTAAGTCTTTGGACCTCATAAACCAAGTGTTAAAGAACATCTCAAGCCTTGAGCGAAAAGTGCAAGTGTGAGGAAAAGACACCAAATCAATAGTTAATATTTCGTGGTTTCTTTATTAATAATTTTTTTAGTTAGGTTAGATTTATTTACAAACACTTTGTTAATCTCAAATTATACCCTTAAAGTTGAAAACAATTTTGAAAATATTTTACAAACCATGTCACAAAATATAAAATTTAAAATATTTTACAAAGAATTTTCAAACAAGTAAAACCCCATTTTTTTTCAAATCTAAGTAAACATTTTTCAAAACAATATCGCATAGATATATGTTTTACAAATATTTTACAAATGATTTTTTAAAAGATGTAAAAATGTATTTTTACAAAACATGTAAAACATTTGAAAACCATATCAAATATGTAAAAAAAGGTTTTAAAATCATTTTTCAAATCATTTTTATATAAAACTATTCCAAAACAATAGTACGATACCCGTATCCTCAAGAGTTTGAAATTTTAAAAATTATTAGCCATGGCTAAAGTATAAATGTAATATATACGTTGTACCCCCTATACTTAGCTTTTGCTATGTCCTCACAGCACAAACTGATATGAAGCTATAGCTCGTGCTAAATATAAAGAGATACAAGAACTAAATCCAGAGGCACGAGTGTATGATGAGTAAAAAGAATCAGTTATAGGAAAGAGGGACTCGGGTCCCCTATACTAGCTGAAAAATAGCTTAAGTAAAGAAGTGTGATAAGCATAAGGAACCTGAGGAGAACAATCCAAGACAACCTGGTCTCCCTCTATACTTAGGTTGAAAAGTAGCCTAAGTATTAGAACATAAAACTATGGGGAGACTGGGACACCTTAGGGTTAGCTGAATCTAATTAGATGAATGAATCGAAGGGATGAAATGAAGCCTAGGGTTTTGGGAGGTTTAAGCAAAGTCAAGAAAGATCAAACAAACCCAATAATTTCACCAATACACATAATGAAGATCAAAAGTATGGTCTAATTATCTTGTCTCTTTATTGGTGATAATACAAAATTAAGTCCATTACGAGTAGACTTAAATAGGGTTTGTGATTTATCATATGGATATGTCCTTACCTCTCAATCATGCATAATGTACCTACGAATAATGAGGGGGTACTCTCCCAAAACAAGGTTAATTCTAGCTATATTTTAATTAAGTCAACTTGCATTAACTATCCCTATTGTAGAGATTTAGTTATCACTTTTTAATTAATATGAGCATATCAAATCATCCCTATTTTAGAGATTTAGTCATCACTTTTTAATTAATTTGAGCATATCAAATCATCGTCTACCGTCCAGTCCTATTTCCCTTAAAATTTCCTAAGTAGTAAAACACAAGGTAAGGATATAGGAAAAGCCATGCAAACGTGAAAATCATGATGCATGTTTAAGAGAATTACTTATTGTGATGCCAACTCTCTCCATGCACATGTAAGACTGGATAGTAAGATTTATATAAATGCATGCAAGTCGATGAAAATCACGCCTAATCATGAGTTCTATTAACGGGAAAAAGAATCAAATATTTTGAGCTAGGTTGAACGTAGATTAAGTGTGTCTTAAGAATCTTCATGAATAGTGAATCTCATCAGATGCAGTTAGTATGTCCTATAATACAGATAAAGAACAAAATAATCGAATCTAAAGATGCTCTAAGAGTTGCGTGCCTAAACCCAAATATAGGCCACTAAAGTTAAGATCCACCCAATAATGGGTGAAAATACTCAATGCACAAATAATGTCCAAGTCCACAATAATATACAAAAATAAAAAACAGCATGATTATATTTAAATCTTGAAGTCTTTTCTACAGTAGTGTCGGGGGTGACTGCCATGGAGTTACAAGCACTGATGGTATTCGCCAACAGCTCCAACTGATTGGTGATTGTGTCCAGCTTTTCTAACCCTTCATTCTTTGTTCGATCATAGCTAGCTTATCTAGATCACATGATCTCTTCTCGATATGTATACCTTGGACAAGTGACTACCGATGATGCTGAGGTCTGAATTCTCGCACATGTCCACTTCATGAGTGTTTGCCATGTTCAAAGTTTTGGGGAGGATATGTGGTTGCACCTGAAAAGAACCAGAAGAGGAAAGTGCAACCTCTCCTTCGTCATCTCCTCAAAGATCAGCCATATTGTATTCTCATCCTTGTTGAAATGGGAGCCTTCGCATGCGACGTCAATCAGAAGTTGATTGTTCTCAGTGAGTCTCCCCAAAAGTGCTAGATCAAGCTAGTCTTCACAATGTTGTGATGAGGGCACATCTCAATCAAATCATTGAATCTCTCCCATGTATCATGAATGAACTTTTATGGTCCATAAGAGACGCTAGCTATCATGGAGCGCATCAAGTTAAGACAACCGAGTGGGTAGTATTTATGCAGAAAAGCGGGATTCAGCTCTTCCCACTCATCACCACTTTCCCTAAATGGTTTATCCAATACAATGCTTTACACCAAAGGCTGGAAAGAAAAGCGATCATCTTGACTACAACCAATAGGATGTTGGAGTAGAGCATTGTGCCATGGATGCATCCAAACTATTGTAGATAGATATACGATTCGTCATTTCGATTCCCATGGAAAGCGGGGAGGAGAGAAAGGAGTTGCGGTTTCATCTTGAAGTGTCCATGGATCAGAGGAATATGGATCCACTCAGCAATCCGACCAGCCTCAGGGTTGTAGGTCTACTTCAGTGTGAGCTTGGGCTGAACTCTCCTTCCCTTTCACTCACTTCCGTGAGGTCCATCTATAATATGGTTATCTTCATCATCATCATGTAAATCATCATCTCCTCCTCGGGTCTCTCTCTATCTTTTCTAACCTCCTCCACAAATCATTCAACGATTCTTGAAAGGTGACCTGGGCCAAAGCTTGACCAATCAACTGCTATTAGATAGCCTGGATAGATGCTAAGAGCTAATTGTTCACTTCATTTTGGTTTGTTCCCTGCTCGGTGTTTTGTTCAGTGGTAGAAAGTTGTGGTCCCTTTCTTCTACCTATAGGAGCCAACTCATAATCTGTATGTGAATGCTCAGGCTCCAGATCAGGGTCCTGATCTACAATAAGGAAAATGCCCCAATCAGTTAGCATGCAAAAACCTGATGTAGAGAATAATTTAGAATTAGGGTCAATCATGAATTTTAATTCAGGAGCAATATGTAGTATTGTTTTATTTATTCGCATCTCGTATCATCTTGTCGCATCTCATAATCTGATTTGCATTTATAAAATCACATAAAGTTACACACATTCATTCTGTCTGTATACTTGACCTAGGTACACATTAGATTTCACTTAACATAGGTATTTAGAACTTAACTAAATAGACTAAGATCTTGTTCTTTGTGTTTGACGCTGGACTTATCCAAGTTAAATTAAACTAAGTTCTCTTCATCAAGAATTATTAATGTGGTTCTCATTAATTGATATTTGGACGTACTACAATTATATATTATTAACATTGCAGAATAGTGTTTAATCAGCCTCATGTAACCTCCCTTCAAGGGAGATGAATACAACATCCCATCATAAGGAAGAATTATGTCACCGCGAAGGGGTTGTATGGAGCAGTTGAGGAGTTATACCTTAAAAACCAGTCAAGGATTAGTCTTGTCGCCTTGGTAGTGGATACCCCATCAAAAGATTGTCTTTTTCATGCATCTAGTGTCTGTAGGTTCTCCTTAACAAATTCTCAATGTTGAGTGGCTCGTAATGGGATTGAGCCCAACTTAAGTTACAACAAATGGGCGTGAATCTATCCCATCATTTAAGTATTTGTGGGATCACAGTAACAAGCTGACCTTTAGGTTATCCCATGAGATGTTGATACTATGATTGAGAATGTCACTAGAATGTAGCCCCAAACTAAGTCTCCAAAGGATACGAGTGAGAAGGGTCCCAAAGGATCGTCCCTTCTAGCTCATCAATCTCCGAGCTTCTAAAAGCACCAAAATTCTCATGCCAGGCGGAACACATGGAATGGGGATTGCACATTATCGTTTCATAGAGGAGAAGCCCCCTCCATCATGCCAAACTTACCTACCACCCCCATAAGGTCCAGTCAAGCTAAGAGATTCGAGTAAGAACCACCTTATTAGTAGCCAGAGCCATGATCAACCAAGGGCACTCACTATCCCTAGTAGTATCCAAAGGAAGTACCATCAAGGTTATGCTGAAGAGTTATCGCTCACTCGACCAAAGGCGATGGGGAAAACCCCAAAGAGAAAAAGGATCAAACCCCCAATGTAAGAGGATAAAGGAAAAATGGGATCTTGACCCATTCTTATTAACGGCTATGGATTAAGTGTTGAATCAGTTATTGGAGACAAAAAAGTCCATGATTGGTCTTCACTCCAAGTCCAACAATGATCGCAACCACCTAACTTTAGTTGGATCAACAAGCTTGGAAGCTCCGGCAACATACTCTAATTGTGACCTTGAGATGCAAAACAATTGTCGCTAGAGGATAAGAGAGGTCATCCTAAGGAGACATCATACCAAATCCTCAAGGAGAGGCCACCAACCTATGACAATCAAAACAATGACACAATAAGGGTGGTGAGACGAGAAGGAAGCATCAAAGGACGACCTCATGACACCCTTGCCAACATGACTTATTGGGTACTTTGTAGTTATTTCCAAAATTCAAATAATACTACCTTTTTAGTACAAGATCCAAAGCATGACAATCAACTATCGGTAGAGGTAAATAAGAGTGACCATTATTAAGTGAACGGACGATCGATCAAACGTCGATAGTCAATTAGTTGCTCTCCAATAACCAAGTAATGAATCATCCGTAATTGATCTCAATTTGACATTAAGATGATTGCTTAAGGGTAAATAAAAGCGAACACTTATAACTGACTAGTCATCCTAGAAATTGATAGCAATCATCCAATTACTTGTTCATTGAGTCATTTGCATGATCAAGAATTATTGGTAATTGACTAATTGCAATTAAGCTCAAGTTCACTTAAGTTTATTGCAAGAAGATAAATAAGAGAAGTCATCAGTAATCGATATATCATTTGAGAAACCATACATATTCGATTGATCATGCATGTAGCGGTCATTGGTAATTGATTGTTGTAGTTGAGCTCAAGTTGGCATCAATATGGCTTCTTAAAGGCTAAAAATAACGATTGATATAACGACTGATAAATGACCAGTCGTCGAGAAAATGCTAGAAGCCGACCTTGAACAAGCAGTACGATTAGTTCAAAAAATGCTAACGAGAATGAATATAATCAATAAATATGTATAACACTTCTGAGAGAGGCACATATCTCCCCTTTGCAACATTGGAAGTAAGTACAAACCTTGTAAGAAATATAGTCTAGTTAGCTAAGTGACATTAATGTTGCACATATCCTCATCTTGGTAACAAATGCAAAATTTCAAACCCCATGTCTATGGCCTTAACACATAGTGCACTTGTATGAGTACTTGACGACAACTTAGATCAAATACAATGAAGAAATAAACAGAAAGATCTAGTAAAATAAAGGAACACACCATTTTCAAGCATTAGGAAATCCAAATCATCCCTCGCCATCAAAGTGCATCACAGTTTCCTTTATTTCAATTGATTATTCAAGGACTCTTGTCCTTTTAATCAAGTCTTTGGTATCAAAATTGATGCATTTTATAATCATCTCAACGAATAAAAGAAATTTGATTATTGATTTAGTGTTATACGAAGTTGAGAATCAAACTGCGTTATTTTTTGTAAAATTAATCTGAGAAGAGTAACTTGAGTAGTTTACTACCATTTTTGATTTAGGATAAATTATGACGTTCCGCCCCTCTGGCTATCGAAACTGATGGAATGGGAGCATCGGACCTACGGTTTCAATACACCCATGATTTATGATACTCACCAAACCAAGTAATGCACACTAGATTAACATTTGGAATATATATATAAAAATATGATGATAATAATATAAAATAAAATGTAACTACAACATCCATTCATTATCATTAATAATTTCCAACAAGTCCATGTCCACATATTGAGATACACAAACAACTATAACAAGTATATCATAAATCTCAATAATATCCCAATACAATGTCTCTCGAATAAAAGAAAATAATGCAGAAGTAAATAATTTACTCCAAAAGTAAAACACACCCTGTCTGATGCAAGTATGACGCGGAAAGTCTGATCTCCTCAAAAGTCGCTACTATTGCGGCTGCTATTCAACTACACCTGTTGGGTTCATATGGGGGTAACATTATGAGCAATTATTCAGTAATGAAATAAATACTATAAAGTAGTGTAAGGGTAAGCAAGGCATGCCTACTCCACTTTATCTAGTGACATATGCACATATTGTAGAAACTGGGAAACATCAAGTTATTCTAATTTACATTGGATCACATAGCAACTAATTCTATTTATAAATTTAATAATCATTTGAGTACTACTACATTGATCTTGATTTAGAGTCTACAACGGTATGCATTGCGATTACTAATATTCGATCATGAATCATTTATCATATTAATATATAACACGTAATTACGGAACTTGCAGACTTCCGCTGTGCGGGAACTTGGTAGTTATCTTGAGTAAACATTCAAGTACCTCTATTCAACTAGAATAAAATAAGATAATAACTCGATCCCTCCAACTTCAAACCACATCTCATAACACCTCTCATAATAATAATAATAATAATAATAATCGAAGTAGAATTCGATGTGGCTACATCAAATTCTAAATCGAGTCTTAATACCGTGTATAAGTAGAAACCAAGAACGCCAACTGCACCACATGTCTACTCCGTCGATTGACTCCTGATGCAACCGGGCTGCTAGGTGCAACGCATCACCTAACTCGTACATTGGGATCGTGACCTTCATGGCATCTACCCGGGGCCCAATGATGCATGTTCAATCCCTTACGACACCAAATTCCATCTACCCGATCATCATGATATACTCATATGTATGACAATAATAAATCATAACCAATCATGTCATAGAATAACCAAGGACACGTTAGCATTGAAATGATAGGATTTGTTTTTAACATGTACTTGAAACTCAAGGCATCAAAAAAAACTTAAAAATATTTTTAGGTCTATGGAAATTTATCCACGATGGCGGTAGTTTTTTTTGTTATGATGGTACCTAGTGTGACGTTTCTTGTGGTATTTATGGAAGCTTTATTATCTGGATCTCATATAACAAATACACACATATATATTTGTAAAAGAAAGCTGTATCTAAACAAAATTAGAATGACTTGAAGATTATACATTTTAAAGATACACGCTTACATACAAGTATATCACATAACCATTGGTTTCAATGGTTGCTTTATATCATCACTCTCAACAATTATTCTATGAACATTACAAGTCACCTAGCATTATAGGGCATAACTGTTAATCGTAATATGTGGGTTTCAACAAGAGTGCACAGATCGGCATACATTTTAACCACCCTTGCATGGGAATTTTCTTGCGATTCAACGTTTATACGCGCATCAAGCATCCATGCATGAAGCGCATCGAAAGAAAAATTCGTATAGATCAGATTGAAACGTGGAATACATGCCTGGTGATGGAAGATAAAGTATCCATGCTCCCTAGATCTTGAACACACCCAAACTAAGGATGTATAAATTAAAATTTTATGGCTACTAAGTCCTTGCAAATGTGTATGAGAATCATAGTTGACGAATGGAATGTAACCCTATCTTTATCTCTCTTGCATTTGATGTAGATGTGTAACGCCATGTATACAATGGGATACTAAAATCCTATAGCTTTATGGATATTCAAGCAAATGGGAAAAACAAAATCATATGAAACCAACAATGGGGGATAAAACTTCATTACCTTCAAGGATGTTCTCTTGGGATCTCTTTTCGTGCGGAAATGGTATTTCTGTCACTCAACCGCATTGCGAAAGTGTGCTCCACGATGACCTCGAGCTCCCTTAAGCGATAGTGGTCACAGATCTTTGATTGGAGCACCTCCGACGACGACGACGATGAAGGCCCTCCGGTGACTAATCCGGCCAATAAGGTAGTGCTTTGGTGAAGGTAAGAGATGGTGATGGTTATGTTTTTGGGAGAGCAACCTACCATCTCAATTTATAGAAAAAGAGATGAGAATGTCGAATCCACTTTGGATTCGATTAGGATCCATATATGGATCTCGATCATCCAATTTAAAAACAACAATGTCTTGGGATAGGAATGTCGGAATCTGGCGTTCTTGAGCTCGTTGGAAAGATCACGACAAGCTCTACAAAATACTACGCTCATTAAATTTTTTGATGTAAAAAATAGTCCAGATATTAGGATAAAAATACCGAGTTTCACACAAAGTAATAGTTCTCGAGAGGAAAAAAATGTAAATGCAAGTACACAACAAATTCAGTTAATAATTTATTCAATGTTACAAAAATAACAAAAGCGCATCTTGAAATTCGTTAGGGCAACTGGAGCTAGCTACTTTGTTTAGAACATGGAGTGGATTCCAATTGATATAAAATGTTGATGAAATTATTGTATGTCAATGAGTTGAAGTCCTTATCTTTACTTCTAAAACAAAATAAATATATTCTTAACGTTGGATCATGAGGGGATGAGGGGAGGGGTAGAGAGTCATGCTGGAGGATATATGGATGGAAATAAAAGGAAGGAATGGCGAACTTTGCATGGAAAGACCGATTGAAAAGGCGTAAAATCATATATTTCTTTCGATTATGAAATTGACATACTTTTTTGTATCCATCTTTTTACTCATATTTCACATGCTTATTTGAACATCTAAAAGCTATAAGTACATTGTGATAAATCATCTTATGCTTTTTTTTTCATTTCCCTCTACTACTGCATTCAAATAGCAACCATCTCATTTCATTTACTTCCCATTTCAATAAATGCCTTTTTTGCCACATCTTCTTTTGTCACTTGACTTGAGGTAACCAAATTCCAACCCATTTTGAGTACATTACTTTTTTTGGTGAATAAGTATGTATTCCATGTGATTCTAATTACAGCAGGCACGATCGACCTTGATTACAACAGGACAAGAAGGGCAGCCCTCCAAAAAATGCAGTAGGTTGAACTAATAGGTCGAGAGGGGACAAAATCTCGACCTCAGTTGGGTCATTGCAACATACTGATGAATCCACGATTCATCATCTCAATATCTTGATCTTAGCAAAATCTCTGAATAAAGTCTCAAATAAATGTATATAAAATCAATAAATTAACAAAATGACTCTTGAAATAAAATACACTACTTATTGTATATTAGATTGTACAAAATAAATTACCAATAAAAAGCCACAAAAATAAAGGAGTTCTTCACCAGTAAATAGCCCAAAAATTCATGTATTTTTAATAATTTCATCTCAACTCCTTTTTGGCTAATTCTTTTTCTAACTTGTTCATAACAATGTATATAAAAATACAAAAATACAAAATAAACTTCACCTCAAATAAAATGATCCTAGATTCCAAAGAGAAAAGGCCGTAAAGTTCAACTTTTCGGCCAAATTCCCGCTCCGTTTGATCTCCAAATTCACCAAACTCACTTTTAAAGATCAAGTTAGAAAATTATCTATCCAACGGAAGTGGTTTCATTAAAATCGGAGCTCATTTGCAAAAGTTGGGTTTTGGGACCTAGATGTACATTGTATATTATGTATATATTTATGCTTTCTTTATTTTTTAATTTTATCTTTCTTAATTACTAAAAAATCCAAAAAAATTATCATTGTGTTGTATTTTAATTCTAGTATTTTATTGTATTCTCTATTGTAAATATCTCTTACTTAAAAGATAAAAAATATATAAATTAGAAAAGCAAACAAAAAATGTACATGTTGTATATCTTCCTTTGTAAATTCTCCACTAATTTCTTCTTTATATTTTGTTGTATTTTAGTAGCCTACACTATCTTATTATTTACTTTATTATTTAATTCTCATTCCCTGCAATAACCACCCATTCAACTCCATTATTCCATCATTTTTTCTAACTTCTAATTCAACTCAACCATCTTAATAACCTCCATTCTACTCCACCTCTATTCTAACCTCCATTTTCTATCTCTTTTTATACATCCCATCCTCCTCAATTTGCACTTGATCCATCTTTATATGAGGAGAGCCTAGTTCCCAAAGTTGAATTGGTGACAGCGACGCAATCGCGGTCGAGCGACAACAACCCTCTCTCTGGTGAGATCCGTTGGCTTCTTGGCCAACATCACATCCACACCCGCACGTTGCTCGAGCTCATCGCTCGCTGGCGATTCGAGCGAAGACCGTGCTTCTCGAGAGCACATCATAGGCGACCGTCTCTATCGTAGGTATTTTCCCTTCATTTTGTCATTGTTGCTATTTTTCAATTTTTTTAATCACATCACATTACCATCCGCATATCTCCATTTGTCTTAATTTATCACATTACCACCGTCATCACCTCCGCATCTTTAGTTTTATTTTCTTTTTCTTTATTCCTTGTTTAAGGAAAATAAAAAATAGAAAAAATTGAAAATTAAAAAAACACAAAATGTAGCAAAAAAATAAAAAAAGATAGGGACGCATCAGGCGTCCCCGCCATAGACCCCCCTTTCCTCCTCCACTGTCGGCGGCGCCGCCGCCCTCCTCGGCTGTTGCCTCCAACGACGACGACCTCCACCAAAGCAGTAGCCCTGTCCTCCGCCGGCGCAGCAGCTTCGTCCCGCCCCCCGCGCTTCTCCGCCAGGCTCCGCCGCCCGCGTTTCTCAGCCATGCCGCCCAATAGCGGCGCGTATCTGCCGCTCCGCCTCCAGTCGTACGGCCTCCGCGCACCGCTTCTGCCCGGCCTCTTGCGCCCAACCCCCACCGCGTGCCATAACATGCGTTGAAGAAGAAGGTCATTATTTTTTATTTTTTATTTTGTAAAAAATGCATTTTTATTTTGTTATGTTCTTGTAATTACAAAATAATCCCTATATATATTTGTTTGTATGTTTTGTTTATTCTCTGTATTTGCACATATAACCCTCTGTTAATGTTTTAATTTGGACCTCATTATTGCATCTTTTATTTCAAGGAAAATTGCATGACGTTGAGCAACAAATTCTCTACCATATGAATATTTATTTGTATTTTTGTGAATTGTGGATAATTAATTAAAATTATTTTACTGCAAAATTCTATATCTTACCCAATAAGTGATCTTAAATTCATATCTAACTCACGGTTGCTCCAAAAATTCTTAAAAAATCAGGACTGATGCCTTGACATGTGCTTAAATTACTACCTTAATTGGAATTGTCCTGTGCCTTAAATAAGTTATAGAGTGATTCGATATTTATTTTTAATTAAATCCGCATACATCTTTTTTTCAAAATTTGAACACTTTTTTTTCAAAATTTGAACTCTCCTAGATTGCACGTATAAATACCATCTTGAGATAATTTGCACTCAGGATAAATTGCTTTCGTAGATTTATTAGGAATTAATTAGTCACTCTCACTCTTTTTCATTAAAAAATACATCAAAAATTCATATTTTGTTCGAAAAATCCAAAAAAGTTACTATAGCATCCTTGCATCATGTTTTAATCCAGTAAAATTTTCATCATTTTTGAATTTTGTTTGTGTGAAAAATTGTGAAAAATCAATAAAAAGTGTGCGTTTTTAATCATTGCCTTATAATTCCTAAAATTCCAAAAAAACGTGTTTTGTATTCATCATTGGATTAGGATTCTAAGAAAATACAATTTGGCTAAATCTGATTAATTTCCTATTAAAATTAATTTGGCTTAGTTGTGTGCTTTCTTAGCGTCTTAATTCACCTGCATTGTGGATTTTTGCATTTATTTTGCTTAAAAAATAAAAAAAATCGCATTGGAAATCTAGATCTTAATTTTTTGAATTAACCTAAAGTTGTTCCTTTGCCTCCCTGTGTTCAACCCCAGACTTGCCCGGGATATAAATTAAAGCTGAGACACTCTTCACGGAGATCTTCTCCCGGTTCTGACCGATTCGCTAAGTACACATACTACAACGTGCCCAAATTAAAACACGTATCCAGCGACTCGTCACATATGACACATTTGAACGACCTTATCGACAATTCCATGGTTCTTTGTGCACCAGAAGTCCACCGATTGTTTCTCTCTACCTAGAGGCATCTGACAACGGTAGCAAGAATAAGGTCGAGCCTCTCGCTCATTGAAGGCTCATGTATAGAAGCAATCCGATCCAAAAGGTCCATCAGGGGTGCCACAGGAGGAGACACCATGCTGAGAGAGTTGCATGAGGACAACCAAACATCGCAAGAGACATTGCATTCAAAAAACAAGTGTCTGTGAGATTCAGGTTGGAGGAAGCAAAGGTAACAAGAAGTAGGAGGACATATATGAAATCCAGCCAGCCGGTCCGTGTTGGGCAGACGCTCCTACACAACCCTGTAGAGGGTGAGCGAGAGCCTTGGGGGAATAATATTTCCCCAAACCATGGGGGCCAAGCTTTGGGCGAAGCGTTAGGGCGTATGAGATCGATCGCACTTGAGAAAGAGTATGCTTTTGGGGAGTGAGTCCACCGAAGGGGAGGCGAAGTGGAATGGATAACTTTACTGAAGGTATCCCTTCCGCGCAGAATGGCCTTCCAAGCACTGTTATGAGTTGGAGAAGTATGAGCGTCCCAGAGAGGACAAGAATGTAGGTATTTTTCCTCATGTAATTCACCCAAATGGATCATCAGAAGTTAACAATCTCCAAGTTCAAGAAATAATCATGGCACCCCGGAGGGTAGACAAAGACCGAATTCCAAGCCCCCTTCCTTTTTTGGAAGGCAAATTGTGGAACAGGAAATATCATGCCTCTTCCTTTTCCACAAGAAGTTTGTGCAAAGCATATCAATATTCCGGACAGTACCAAGAGGGATGAGAGTGCTTGCGGTCCAATAAAGTAAAACACCCGAAACCACCGTCCTAAGTAGTTGTGCACGACCGGTCACGGTAAGGGTCGTTGTTGTCCAGCCGCTAAGCAGGACCCTAACACTGTCCAGCAGAGTGCTTTGTATAAGCTTTCCACCATAGGATGGGGCCAGGGGAATACCCAAATAAGAAGTCGGCAGGAATTGTGAAAGGATGCCTATCTGGAGGGTAAAAGAGAAGCTGTCCCTGAAGTGCTTGGGGCGGAAAAGTTTGCTCTTCCTAGCATTGATGTGGAGTCCCGAGATGTTATAGAATTCGTTGAGGATGTTTTTGACCACCAGCAACGAGCGCATTGTACCCTTGCAGAAGAGAAGCAGATCGTCCTTGTATTGAGTGGAAGCGGAAGTGCGCCCTTTTCCCAAAGGCTAAAATCGCCCATCCTACTAGGCAAGTGAGGGACTCCAGCCCGATAGTGAACAACAACGGGCTAAAAGGATCCCCCTGCCTCAGACCACGAGTACCTTTGATAAAATCATGAGGCGACCCATTTAAGAGAATGGAGAAGGAGGTGGTAGTAATGTGGTTTTGGATCCATCTTATCCAAGTTCCATTGAACCCCATTCCTTTAATCGATTCTATCCAATTTTGGATTCTATTGATTCTAGTACATTCCTCTCAACAAGAAGTTTACCATTAATTCATCCACTAAATCATATCAAAAATCAAACAGATTTTATAATTCTAAATCCATCCAACCATATTTCAAACTAACACTAAATATTTAATCATAAACTATATACTCTTCCTATCCCATCTATTGTCTAAATACATCTTGAGAACTCCAACAAGTGTCACATCAAATCCATCCGATCATATTTTTAACTAAGTTAAACATCCACTCTAACTTATACTCCTAAACAAATGCAATTACACATGAAAGTTATTCATCTATACTAAACAAAGATATTGCCTATAAGTACAAACATTTCCTTCCTAAAAACTAGGAGTCTGCGTGGTAACTATAGTGGGTTGGAGTAAACTCTCGTGAATAGTAGCTGTTTGGATGGTTAGGAAGATTAAAGATGGTTGAAATGATAAATATGATATTACATTGATTATACTATATTAACATTTTTATGATTATAATATATTTTTTATGTTAACTTTATATGTGAACGCAGTTAAAAAATATTGTAATAAAGAATTTTGTAGGATGCATACAACTAATTCCAACCCATGAATGTATAGGTAGAGCTGGTTACCCCTGAAACCAGGTGAGCCCTAAGGGCCGGTTTAGTTATCAAGGTACCCCGGTGTACCCTCGCATATCCCCAGTCCCAATCTTGCATTCCTGTGTTAGGATTACTTGTGGACCTACAATTTCTTTTGATCATATTTTTTTAACCATGTTTAAATAAAAAAGATAGCATAAAAATGTATTATAATCATTAAAAAGTCAATATAACACATAATCAACGCGACATCGCATCATATTTACCATTTCAACCCTCTCCAATCCTTCTAACCATTCAAACACAGAGGCCCTGTTTGGTAGCCAGGTCACACCAGGTACACTGACATACCCCTAGCTCCAATCCTGCATTTTTTGATTGGGATTACTTGTATTGACCTTACAATTTCTTTGGTACACTATTTTTGTAACCATGTTCAAATAAAATTAATAACATAAAAAATATATTATAATTATTAAAAAGTTAAGATAATACATAATTAACATCACATTAAATCACAATTATCATTCCAATCATCTTAACTCTCCAATTAGCTACTGTTCACGTGAAGATACCTCAATCCAGCCGCGCGCCCAAGAACAAGAGGCTCCCACACAAGTCTGTGCCTTATTTACATCTTCGATCTTCCCAAAAGGCTCCCCCACATATCTGTGCCTTCTTTACATCGTAGATCTTCTGATCCCCAGCTTATTTTGACCCACGTGCACGTGCAGCAATCCCCACCCAGATGCCCACTCTCGCCATTTCACGTCCTCCCTCCAGTCTCCAGATGAGCCTGTGGCCCCATTTTGGGAATTGTACTGAAAGCGATATCCATCCATTTCGCAAATCCCACGAGAACCAGAGGACACCTCTGCAAATTCCCAGCTCAATGAAAAGATAACGTTACAAATTTTGTTTTTTATAATTAAAACCCGGCAGCGGAGGGTGGAGGTACCACCGACGACCGGGGGAGAGAGAAACAGATAGAGAGAGAGAGACGGAGGCAGAAATCTTTGCGCTCCTCCACTCACTCCCCCTTTCTCTCTCCTCGTCGGAGTTCTCTCCGTACAAAGAGCACAAATCAAAATCGAGACAACGAAGAAGAGAGAGAAAGAGAGAGGAGAAAGAAGAAGAACACGAAGAAGTTTTTCTCCTCAAACCCTAGAAATTCCACGACACCCTCGATCGAAGGCGAGTGCTGATCTCGAGATCGATCTCCCCCTCCCTCGATCTTCTCACCAGATCTGCTCGATCTTGCGTGAGAGCTCGCGCATTGCCTCCCCCTTTCGATCGTCGAGGGGGGCTCCGCCGGTTGCAACGTCAGGTGCGCGTTTCCTTTCCGCATTTCCATTTCTCGATCCCTTTCCCGCTGCTGTTTGCTGACGTTTTTTTGGCGCGATTCCGATCCCAATTCTAGGGTTTCTATTGCTCGATCGCATGGGGTGGTGAGGATTTAGGGGGAGTTTTGGAAATGACCGTTTCCTCAGGCTTTGAATGCGATCAGGACGGGTGATGTGGAGGAAGGCCCGAACCTCTCTGGCTGATCTCATTCGGCCCGGGGTGGAAGGTCGGAGAAGTTTCTGAGGTGATTTTCAACAACCGGTGAAAGGCATTGCCACCGTCTCTTTCGATGCTGTATCAGGTTTCCTGGCGGGGTGGGTCGTTGATGCACATTGATGAAGCTGAATGCACTTCGATATCCATGGATAACTTCAAGTTGGTGCATCCAGAGTTCTTCGAGTAGTTGCTGCTGCGATGCCCTTCCCGATGATGCCCGTGTCTAGTGTCTTGGGGTGAAATGGAACTCCAGAGCCTTCCAACCAGGTCATCCTCGGTGAAAGAGAACTTCAACAAGTCGCAGCGTGTGCGTCACAGAAGTACACAGTTCGAGGATGTGTTTCAGTCCGACGAGGAGCCGCGGTTTATTTATATAAATGACCCGAGGAGGACGAACGACAAGTACGAGTTCACTGGTAATGAGATACGGACGAGTAAATACACAGTGATCACGTTCTTGCCGAAGAATCTCTTCATCCAGTTTCACAGGATAGCCTATTTGTACTTCTTGGCCATAGCAGCACTCAACCAGCTCCCGCCACTTGCTGTGTTCGGGAGGACGGTGTCTCTTTTCCCTCTTCTTTTCGTGCTTTTTGTTACTGCGATCAAAGATGGTTATGAGGATTGGAGGAGACATAGATCTGACAGAAAGGAGAACAATCGGGAGGCCCTTGTATTTCAGTCTGACCAGTTCAGGCCAAAGAAATGGAAAGACATGTGTGTCGGTGAGGTGGTCAAAATCCATCAAGATGAAACAATTCCTTGTGACATTGTTTTGTTGGGGACAAGCGACTCTAGTGGGATAGCATACATTCAAACCATGAACCTAGACGGTGAATCAAATCTCAAGACGAGATATGCACGCAAGGAAACTGCTCCAATGGTAAATGGTGGGGAAGCCTTTGCAGGTCTTGTCAGATGTGAGCAGCCTAATAGAAATATATATGAATTTACAGCCAACATGGAGTTTAATGGGCATAAAATCCCTCTTGGACAATCAAACATCATTCTGCGAGGTTGCCAGCTGAAGAACACTGATTGGGTTGTTGGAGTTGTCGTATATGCTGGTCAAGAAACCAAAGCAATGTTGAATAGTGCTATGTCTCCGTCCAAAAGGAGCAGATTAGAAGGCTACATGAACAGAGAAACCATCTGGTTGTCTGTCTTTTTGTTTGTCATGTGTGCAGTTGTGGCCATTGGAATGGGTTTGTGGCTCGAGAGTCATGGTGGCATGCTTGACACATTGCCTTACTACCGGAGGAGATTTTTCACTAATGGTGGAGACAATGGGAAGCGCTATAAATATTATGGGCTCTGGATGGAGATATTTTTCTCATTTTTAAGCTCTGTCATTGTTTTTCAAATAATGATACCCATATCATTGTATATTACAATGGAGCTGGTGCGCCTGGGGCAGTCATACTTTATGATCGGAGATACTAGGATGTATGATAGCAGTTCAGACTCAAGATTCCAGTGCAGATCATTAAATATCAATGAAGATTTGGGCCAGATTCGGTATGTATTCTCAGACAAGACGGGGACACTTACTGAGAACAAGATGGAATTTAGGAGGGCTTCTGTGTGTGGAAAGGATTACGGCAACTCCTTTCGTGCATTGCAGGAGAGTAAGAATGCAGGTACAATTCATCGTAATGTTCTTACCATAAGTTCAGTTGTCAAGGATATTAATATATAAAAATAGCATTTTTGAGTTCAAGGACGTGTTCTCAGGTAAATCTGGTGCCCAACTTTTGGTTGAGAATCTAATTATAACCCCTCCTGTAGTGTAATTCCTCTTCCCAGATGCCTCTATACAGAAAAGTCTTTTTCTGATAGATGGTCCTTTTATTGAAATGAAAAATCAAGGCCTCATTTCCTCTAAGTACTATTTTATGTCGATCCAGTAATGCTTTTCTGCATAATAACATTTATATTATACTAGGGTTACTCCAGGATCTCCTGGTTTGTCCTCTCCAGAACTGCCTATCTCCATGAATCAAAAGTGCACCCGTACCAACTACCTAATTTGCATGCTATTTGTACACAACACATATACACTACGCACAATGTTGGGGTGCCATTTATTTGCATGCCATACAAAGCATCTGAAGGATGAAATATGATCAATTATCTATTTCTTTTAGCTAAGTCCATATGTGAAAACAAAGGGCCAGTTGGCGCTGCTTGCAGTTTTGATTGTTACTTTATCTAGGAGCCAAAGTTTCATCTGATTTCTGTATCTGGGATTTGATTGATAGGTTAAGAAGGTTTAGGTAAGATTTAATCAGTGTGGAATTCAATTTAGATTCTCCGTATCAACAGCGGCTTCCAGCTTATATCTAGCTGCAAATGGAATAGTTTATGAATTTGATAGCATTGGCGGGGATTAGTATATGAATTTCACTGCATTTGAAGATCATTCTCTGCTCCAATGGATGCCAAATCCGTTATGGATGCATCTTCTGCATCCATTTTTTAGAATGTCAATTAATATTGAATATATATAGTTATTAATGTCAACTGAGATGCGATCTTTTTGTATATGGAATTAATGATGTAGAATTTGTAATAGTCACAAACTTTTTCCTCACTAACATGTAAACTAATAGAAGGATATGTTAAACAAGGAATGCTTAAAAAAGCATACATTGGTATTTGAATATCTCGAGATTATGTATGGCTAGATCACTATTGAATTTATCGGAAATGATGCTTTCATTATACTATTATAGCAATCATCCTTTCATTTGGACGTTCATTGATTGCGAAGAGCAAAACCTTTCTTGTCTTCTCTGTTACCCGGAACATGGATTTTCCAAAAAAGGGAGGAAGTTCTATACCTTTTCTTTTTTCTTCATGTGCACTGATCTATTCTATTTGTTTATTATGTAGGCTGATTTCATCTAAAACGTATTAAAAGCGAAAGCAAGGCAAAAAGAAAGCTAGTCGAAAACATACTTATTGCCACATTTCCATCACCTTTAAAGATGCAAAAAGTCAACTACTTATAACGTGCTTTCACATTGTGCCCCACATCCTTTATACATAATCTCTCTCTCTCTCTCTCTCTCTCTTAAATACCATAGGATTCCTCCTGCTCCAATTAGCTAACACAACTGCTAGCGACCATATTCTTTCCTGATGCCTTTTATACATCTGCACCTTGCTTTTAACCCATCTGGATCTAAAGCTCATCCAAAAAATGTATGCTCCACTTGCATCCATCCATGAAATCCTCATTTCCTCATCCATCAAAGTTGAGTTCGGACATGTGTAAAAAATGGCCCATGTCCCCCTCCCCACTGCCACAAATCTAACATGTACTGTCAAAACCCTCCCCCATACACACCACTGTCATATCTTTTTGAGCACCATAGTTTTTGGTCTCTTTAGACTCACTATCTACCATGGCCTCAAATTTCAGCGAAATTCGGTCGAATTTCTGTCGAATATCGATATCCAGTCGAAATCGAAATTTGACCGAAATGACCGAAATGACCGAAATATGGGGGTCCTAGTACAAAAAATGACCGAAATGACCGAAATTTCAGTCGAAATTCCACCGAAATTCCATCGAAATTCTGTTTTGGTCGGTACCGAAATGGTGACCGAAACCGACATTTGAGGCCTTGCTATCTACATGCACCCTTGGTTCCAAGGGTGCCTTGGTTTTCCACATAAACCTACCCTGTAAAATAAAATCCTAGTTTAGGTCTGGAGGAGGCTCCCTCGATGTCTTATAGGTATTGAAAATGGAGAAAATCCCTCAACCATTTTCAAGAATTTGATTTGTTCTATTTGTCCCACACCATTTCGTACCATGATTAGCGATAACAATGGCGAAATCACAAATTCTCTCATCAAAGATTTGCTTCACAACTTCATGCCACCAAATCTCATCCTATCATCATGTGATCATTTCATGCATGTCTTCTACTAGCACAAACAACCAAGGGAAGCCTTCATCCAACACTCCTTTCCATGACCATTTGTCCATCCAATTTATGAATTCCTTCCCATTCTCAAGATGCCGCCCTATAAACAACTTCATAGTAGGCAGTAGGCACATCAAACCTTTCCAGACTATCGAAGCACTTCCCGAAAATGACTCTCTCCTCCAAGATTATACACCTATCATAACGAGCTTCTAGTACTTGTTAAACAACTACCTTGCTTTCTAGTAGATTTATGATCCACATGGTCTATATTTTTTTTGAATGAAAGTTCGGGTATCCTCCCATGGTCTGAGTCACATCAGAAAAAGTGTATATTCGTATAAAAAAACCAAAAAAGGATTTACATGTATCTGACACTATATCTCAGGTTCTACACAACGCCTACAATGTACAAGCACGTTTTCTGAGTGAAAAGGAACCCCCCAAAGATGACACCGTTACACGCCGACCAAATGGCCCATATCACAACAAACGAGAGAGTGCCGTCCTCATGCCCCACGCCACATACATTCCTCATAAATCGCTAAAACCTTCAAAATCCAGAGGAATAAGCCATGGAAGGCCAATCTTCACCCACCCATCCGCAGAGGTTGTGCACGAGAAGAACATGTGGTCTAAATCCTTCGACTTCAGGCCGCACCTATCACATGCAGTGTCAACCACCTCGAACAACCGCCCCTGCCGCTCCTTCGTAAGAACCCTTCTGAAGCTGAATAGCCACAGAAAAACTTTGATCCTAACCGGTACCATGCTTCTTCAAGTCATGCGCAGATCCACACCTTCCTCTTCTAATACACCACGCTCCTCCCCGATGAAATGCAAGTAAGCCTTCTTGATGTAAAATCTACCATCACCTCAAACCAAAAGATCCCTACCCATTGATGGTGCCCGCTCCAGCGCCGGAGCTGCTTACAACTTCATAAATTCCACCACCCTCTGGTCCGACAGCTCTACTACAAATAAAGGGGACCGAGACTCTTCCCCCCGACCTCCCCCACGACCACCTCCTTATCCACTGCCCGCTGCATCAGCCTTGGGAAGTGGTCCCCAAGGCTCCCTCACCCGTCCTATCGTCCAACTAGAGGCGGAGCGCATGCTCACTTCCCTAGCACGCCTTGAATTTGCACGATAGCTCCCGCACGATCATCACCACCCCCTTCCACATAGAGGAGGGGATGCATCCAATTTCAACCTCCAACAATAACGACACCTTATAAATTTTCCTCAACAATTTGCAAACCAGATCCTCAAAACTTCCCCAAATCCGAACAACCCACTTAGCCAATAATGCCGTATTCATCTCTCCCAATCTCTTGACCCCAAGGCCCCTCTTTTTTTAGACGTCGTAATCCTGTCCCATCCAATCAAGTGACAACCACCTCGTGCCTGCTTCCCATCCGACCAGAAGAACCTTCTCATGATTACCTCAATCTCGCAACGAACCCCGTTGGGCATGACTCGAGTAGAGCAGAAGAAAATCGGGATCACCGAGAGGATATGCTTTAGCAGTACCGACTTCCCCCCTTGGACAACAGATTTGCCTTCCACCTGGCCAACCTCCCCTTTATACGATCCACCACAAGCCGCCAATCCACCGCCTTCACCCTGCCAGCCACCAAAGGTAACCTCAAGTACGGAATCGACAATGCCACCACCAAGCATTGTAGCGCCCCCGCAACCAAACTCACCTCCACCTTCGAAAGCCCAGAAGGGACCACAACATACTTATCCCTGTTCGCCTTTAGACCCGAGATGTCTCCAAAAATCTCCATTACTACCCTTGCTCTTTGCCACCCTTCCTCCTCCGCCCCTACGAAGATAATAGTGTCGCGACATACTGCAACAGAGGGATGGATATGTCCTCTCTCCTGTAACACAACCACCGCCCATCGGACGTCGCCAACCTCATCATAACTACCAGCGCATCCGTCACCAAAACAAATAAAAGCGATGCCAATGGACATCCCTGCATGAGGTCCCTCTGTGGCTGGAAAAAAACCCCCCTCGAGGTAGTTATTGACTAGCACCACCATCGAGGTCGTCATGACACCGCTTGATCCAAGCGACCCATCTTGGCGAAAAGCCTCTCCGTTGCAAAGTGCTCCACAGGTTCCGCCAGTCGACACATCCATACGCCTTTAGAAGTCCACCTTTCACTAAAGTCCCTTTGAATTCAATTTCTTCCAATCTGACACCACGTCCGAAACCGTGAACAAACCATTCTCCATAACACACCCATGAATAAAGGCTGACTGTTCCGACGACACAATCTGATGAAGAACCCCCTTCAACCTAGTGGCCAGAATCTTCGCAATAATGAGATAGATTGCATTCGACAACGCATTGAGTCTATAATCCTCCACCTGACCACCACATTCTTCTTCGGCAACAAACATATTAGCGCCCTATTCCACCTTTCAAAACCAAAATTACCTTCACAGAACTCCACCACCATTTCCATGATATCTTCCTTTATCTCCTCCCAAAACTCCCTGTAAAAACACATTGGGAATCCATTCGACTCGGGAGCTCCATCCGCATTTAACGCCCACAACGCCCCTTTTACCTCTTCCTCTTACACTGATCTGACCAAACTTGTCGCCGAGCCCTCAGAAAGGGTAGCCACGCCCCTTCCCTGCCACCCCCATCCCCACCTACCACGCCCCTTCCCTGCCACCCCCATCCCCACCTACCACGCCGACGGTTGAACGTTGAAAAGTGCGCCCTCAGAGCCACCCCCATCTCTTGTTCCCCCTAAACCTTCACCCCATCAACCTCACTCGAGCGAGTACGATTCCTCCTTCGCCCACTGGACGCAGCATGGAAAAAGCACATATTTGCATCCCCTTCCTTCATCCATCGATGCGTACCTCCGCCGCTTAGCAACCTCCTCCTTATCCTCGCTCACAGTCTCCTCTAAATTGACCCCCCTCTTAATCATCTCCTCTTCCAGCAATGCCCGCTCGTCCTCCAACCTATCCAACCGACACACCACCTTCTATGCCCTCTGCCTCTTCTCCTGCCGCTGTTCCCAAATCACTCTTCCACGCACTGTCAGCAAATCCCACAGCACTTTCAGCTTACTAGTAATCCTTGTCGCCGCTGCCCCCTGAACCGAACAACTCACTTAGAAATCCGACACCAGCTCGAGAAAACCCTCTTCCAGAAGCCATTCCTTCTCAAAGCGGAAGTAGAACCTGTGCCTACTCTCCTCCCCCGACGACCAAAGCAGAGGCGTGTGATCCGAGTGAGCTCGTGGTAATGCCCATGACTCCGCCAATGGAAACAAAGCCATATCCTCAGTGGACAGTAAAACTGGTCGATACGAGACCTCGGGCTCGAATTGCGTGTACCAGCATCTTGCTGCATCCATAACCACCATCCCCCACAAATCCAGTGCATCCTGCATTGGCCCATAGCCAGCATCCCTGCCACCCCTCCCTCCTGGTCAATCCTCTGGAAACAAGGTCATGTTGAAGTCACCGCCAGTGATCCACGGGATATCTGGGTACCCCGCCCAATCCGCAAAAAGGTCCTCCACTGCTTCAAAGCCAAGACCCCGCATGGGCCATAAACATTGGAGATCAGAATACGGTTCATGTCCTTCGTCTGCACCAGCACGATCAAAAGCAAATGCCTACTGAACATCACCTCCCCCTTCAGTCTGAACGCATCACGGTTCCAACCCATTGACAACCCCCCGCCGCACCCACTACTCCGACCGCCTTGAAATCTTCAAGTCACACCCCCCCTGCAACCCTCCAAACTTCCTCCACCCCCTTGCTACATTAGTTTCTTGAATCATAGCCACATCCACACCATTTTCCCTTATCAAGTTTCCCATTGCGCTCCTCTTTTCCGGCTGTTCCAGGCCCTGAACATTCCATGACAGAACCTTCATTTAGGAACCAACATCAGACTCTTTGGCAACACCACCTCAATACATCTGATTAAACCCCGCTCCATTCCTCTCAACAGCTCCCCTTCCCAGAAAATAGCATCCACCTCCACTTCCTCAGCCCGCCGTGCTTCCGGAGGCTTGAGTCCCTCCCCCACAGCAGCATCTGGAGACCCCCCCTCCGATATCGTAAGCGGGTCCACCTGCCGCAGTTCCTTCGCAACTTCCAAACATTCCCCCAATAGAGATCCCCTCGGCAGCCCCCTCTCTTCCAAAGCGTTTCCTTCATTCCGAGCCCGCATGCTCCCCATAATCCACATGTATGGCTCAACCCGCTTCCTCCTCTGCCTTTCCAAAGTCGCCGACCTGGAATACATGATTCCAAAGCATGCCCCCTGCCATACACCCTGGGAGTCGTCACCCCGCTTGATAGCCCCAGGGAAATCGGACCCCCCCTCCAAACTAATCATGCTCTTAGTCCTGAGAAGCCGATCATGAGCAGAGGATATTGCAACCAAAACAACCGAGCCCAGACAGCCCGGCTCAAACAAACCAACGCTCCATCATGCCGTCGAAATGAGTCGACCGAACTATTGCCTCCCAAACTGCACGAAGCGGCGCCACCCTCTGACCCATGCTCGCACGCCTCCGCCTGCAAGAGACCCCATATAAAGCGTCAAGACCCGCCCCCGATAGCCTCGAATCTGCAACACTAGAACCAACCTCCCCAACCGCACCTGCCACATAGCATCGTGTATCCTTCCTTAAACCTGGCTGCTCCTGACCGCCCGAGAAGCCCATGCCCGAATCCACTTGCCCTGAAAAAGGAACCCGCCTTCTTGAAACGGATCCGATTCTGAGATGGCTCTCGGATCAACCCCTCCACCATTTACTGCAGTATGCCCTGCGACCCTATCCTCCACGCACAACATTTGATAAGAGTGGGGGAGCTCCAAAATGACTGACCTTGCCCCTCTCGCATGAAAGGAAATATCGCGATATATCGACGATATATCGCCGATATATCAATATCGAGACGAGACCGATATGGTACCGATATGATGATATTTCCTCCTTTTCAGGCATTCTCTTCACAAAAGAGCGTCGATATGGGCGATATTTCGGCGATATATCGTCAAAATATCGTATCGACACGATATCGATATCGATATGACCTTCTATGCCCTTACATGCCCCGATAGCGCACCACCTGAGGTCCCGGGCAGGCTTGTATCACGTGGAAGTCCCACAGCTGATTGAGGAAAAGGGATTTGAATCCCATCGAAAGTGTCTTTTGCCCCTTCCACGCAAGCGCTTCCAGAGCAGAACGACCACTCCCGATCGTCACCTTCGACCTCTGCTGTCTATCACCCCGCAACCGAAGCTCCACACGAAATCGTTCACCGTCGAAATGAACAAACAACATGCAAGGGAAGGCAACAACCATCCCAACCCCTGCACAACCAACCATTGGGGTTGTCCCCGCAGTAGACCAGAAGAGGTGACCTCCGTCTCTTGCAGAATCGATGCCAAAGTCGTCCGCATCGTCGCCAATGCACGAGCTACCAACAACATCCCTCGAACCTCAAAGTTGCCCAGTTCCGACTTTGCTACAACGCCGCCATCACGGTCCAAAGGCGCTCTCCAGTGCATTAGACCCGCCAGCATCCTCGAGAAATCCACCAGCCTCCGAACCTCCCCTGCCCTCAAGCCACACACGCACACCTTCGCTCCCTCAAGCTGCATAACGTCACCCGCGAAGGCCACACCCAGCACCGCACCAATGCCCGCCATAGCCTCCGCCAACGTCTGACCCTCCCGATGGCACACCCCCACAAGAAGCAGAGAGGCCTCTCCCTCCGCCATATCGACCGCCCCCCAAGAGGAGCCTTCGCATCCACATCCGCCTGACCTCCTGATCGCCTGCTGCAACACTTGAATCTCCGGTGACTGTTTTTGCTGCAAGAGAAACATCTAACCAGGTCCCGACACTTTGACGCGTGGTGACCCCATCCTCCGCACCACAAGCAACAACCACAAAAAAACTCCTCCGAGCCACGGCAAGCGCCACCCCAAAATGGTTACGTCGCAGTCGAACCCCGCTCGCCACCCGACGACGAATCACCTTCGTCCACCCAGCATCACCGCTCTGCATCACGTTTTCCTTGGAATCACCTTTTTCGCCCACCACAAAGATCAGGGCATTCATCAACCTCCACATGGTCAATATGGCCCCGTTGAAATGTTGTGGACATCCTAACTACTTGACTCTTAACCCTTCGCACTGGGCTTGCAGCTTTCTTAATAGATCAAATAGGTGCCCTATCCCACATTCTCTGAATCTTTTCAAAGGAGCCTCCTTTGTACCCTATCAATTTGCTTCTCTACTTTTGCTGACAACTTGATTTAAAGAACCCAACAACTTGAAAAATGACATGTGGAATAGATGCAAAATCGAGAGAACCCTTTCCCACAATGTGTAGACATTCAACCTATGAGCATCCTCTCCAATGTCTCCACCATCGGGCTCCTAGCAACCACCCTACATGTGTGGTTCACCAAGAGCACTCGGTACCTGTCACCTTGCCACATGCTGACATCTCCAAATCCCTCGTCCTTAAGTCTTTGAAAGTTGGCTTTTGATTCTTCACCGTCAATCCCTTCCAACATCTCGACTCCACATGCTTGTTGCTCCGACCCCAGATGCCAACCTATCATGTAATGATTTACAAGGAGAAATCTTTTGAGGCTCCCCACATGGACTCTTTGCCTCTATCGAACACTCCTTTTAACAAGTGCCTCCATCAATTGGTATTTCCCATGTTTTCATGGTTAATTGTCCAGCTTCTCAATGTCTTGATCAGTTTTCTCGCTGGAGATGGAAAAATAACATTGAATGCAACTTTGTGGCTTTTGTAGTTGAGGTCGCATCAACTTTTACATGAATTTTACTATTAGGGATCATGATATAGTTTTTTTTAAATAAGAAGAGGGTGAGATCCCTAGATGGGACTCACCACAAATTTTGAATAAGCAAGGAAACCGAAACGAGCAAGTACATTCTCAGGATTGAAACATTGACCCTTAAAAATCAGCTTATTCCTCGCTCACCACATAGACCAAAACATGATGAAAATTGAAGACGGATCCTTCGGTAAGTTTATGCACAACGGTCTGATAGAACTCCAAAACATCCGATTGTCACTAGTCCTGAGTTAGCGTATGTTTGCTCCCTCCCACAAAACTATTGACACTCTGAATTTGAAGAACAAGTGATCTATGTTTTCATGTTGATCATCACATCTGTTACATATCGTATCTCTAGTATGCAACAACTTATCCCTCCTCATATTGGTGAGCAGACATCCATGTTTAAACAACTATAGGAAAACCTTGATCCTTTATGGGATTTTGCAGCTCTAAATGATTCCGCAATCACATGTAAGATCCTCCTTGGGCTGCAACCTAACCATGGGAGAAGAAATGGTGAGCCTTCTTAATAGAGAGTTTGCCTCGGTTCCAAACGCAATGATCCCCTTCCTCTGTCAAGCAGTCAACATCAGCCAAGTCACCAAGTAGCGCAATGAATTAGTTAAACTGCTGGTTGGAGAAGGATCCATTAAAGCATGGGCAATTCTGATTGCTTGATAACACAAACAACTGGGGATATTGCACCCCCAAACACCCCATCCCCATCTAATCATCAAGACAAAATTGAAAAGAACTCCATCTCCTACAATTGAAGATAATACCTCCTCTACCTGCGAGACCACACTACGAATTCCCAGTCAGAGCGAAGAGGTGTGACGAATAGGAGATGCCGTAAATGAACAACGAATGTCAGATTTTTTGAGTATTCTGCACACCAAATCGTCATTTTTCTCCCACAACTACAACACCCACTTGGTTAGGAGGGCCTTGTTTATATTCTCAATCTTCAGGATCCCAAGGCCCCTCCTTCATTGGACGTGTCACCACCTCCGATTCAACAAGATGAATCCCCTTCCTCTCATGTTTCCCTTCCGCCCAGAAGAACCTCTTCATTAACTTATCAATCCTTCCCTGACCCCAACAGGAAGCAAACATGTAGAACAAACGAAGATAGGAATGACAAAATGGATGTGCTTGAGAAGAATCAACTTTCCACCTTTAGATAACATTCTCTCCTTTCCTCCTGGTCAATTTATTTTCCAATCTATCAAGACCATACTCCAATCAACCAAACGAAGATGACCTGCTACTAGTGGGAGGCCTAGGTAAACAGCTGCCAAAGAACCAATCAGGCAACATGGGATTATGGCATTCGCCTCAATCTCCTCTTGGCTCAACCCAAAGGGGAGAAGATAGATTTCTCTATGTTAAAATGAAGGCTCAAAATATCCCCAAAGATCATAATTTGAGTTGTGAGGCGTACATGCTCTAGATCACCATCAAGGAATGTCATCGTGTCACATCTGCATACTGAAGGATGGGTAGCAAAAAGTCATCTTTGATGTTCCCCTTGGAAAGACCATCATCAACAATTAGATTCATCATACTCGTCAGAGCATCGGGCTGCAATGACAAATAAAAGAGGCGCCATGGGGCATCCCTGCCGCACCCCAAACAACCCCCTCTCCTGGGGCCCACCGTTCACCAGTACGACATATGATGTCGTCGTAATGCACCTCTTCATTCATGCAATCCACACGTTCGGGAAACATATCCTCTCTAGGGATGCCCACATGAACCGTTAATCCACACAATTGTAATCTTCAGAGAAATCTACTTTTCACGTCAAGCCTCTCTCCTAATTTCTCTTGCAATCTAGCAAAATCTCATATGCAAGCACCCAACTGTCCACCATATATCTCCCAAGAACAAATGCAGACTACTCAGGTGAAATGATAGAGTCAAGAACAACTCTGAACAGATTCGTTAGTACCCCAGCAACCATAAGGTAAATCCCATTGGATAGAGCAATGGATCTGAAATCTTTCACTCTATTTGAAACCTCCTTCGGCAATAAAAATAATAGTCTTGTTCAGACGACCATATCCATGATTCCCCTCCATGAAATCCTACAACACTGCCAAAATGCCCCCCTTGAGAGTGCACCAAAGTACTCTATAGAAGGATATCGAGAATCTGTCAGATCTCGGAGCACCGTCTGCGTTCAACTGAAACATAGCCTGTTTGACCTCTGATTCCGTGAACGGGTTTATTCGTCTATCAACTTGAGTTAGGGTTAGCAACTTGACCCCCCTACCACATCACCCCCAGCCCACATGATTCCTCTTTCTGCTGAAGCGGTAGTACGTCCGAAGAGCTCGCTCAATCTCTATGTCCCCCTGCACTTCCCTATCATCAATCGTTTGTGTGTGCTCATGCTACATCTGCGTTAGCATTTCTATTGCTGGCATGCTGAATTATATGTGTGCCATTCTTCAATTATCTAACTTGAGACCCTTCTAACCGTGTTCATCTTGTTGATGTTTTATGGTATTTACCTCTCTTTTCAAGTCATCTTCACTTAATTTGGGAAAAAGCTTTGTTGTTGTTGTGATCAAGTTATCAGTTATCATCACATTCGAAAAATTCATGCATCTGTTTATCTCGACCGACTTGGATTTATTGTTTATGTGATTTCACCAACTCCTCAAAATTGACAACATATATTCGAAAGCTTCTTTTTTCTTGGAGAGGAAAGTGGTGACTGTTCAGAGATACTGGTCATCCTCGCTACATTAAACAAAATATTCTAAAATGAATGGATTATATTTTCAGTCTTTTTCTGTACAGAAGTTGTACCCATTTAATGGTCTAGTGATAGTACAGTGTGTCTACCACACAAAAGATCAGGGTTCAAATCCCACTCTTGCAGGGGTTGCTTTAGGTAGTCAACGACCAATGTAAAAAATAGTCGAATCTTTCAACATGGATTTGAGCAAAAATCCATGTAGCCGACCTAACTTATAGTGGGAGAAGGCTTAGTACTTTTTTTTCAATACAGAAGTTGTGTAATATTTCAACTCTTCAAATTTTATGGTATTTACGTCTCTTTTCAAGTCATCATCACATTTGAGAACCTGATGCATCTTTTCATCTCAACCAACTTGGATTGGTTATTCATGTGGTTTCACCAACTCCTCAAAAATTAATAACATACATTTGAAAGCTTCTTTTTTCTTGGAGAGGAACAACAACATGATGACTATTCAGAGATAGCGATCAGTCCTTTAAGTGCAAAAGTTGTGTTAAGTTCATTGACTTTGAGATATTGTAACTCATTGGGTTTCCTTGTTTCTTGATGTCCCTATCTTCTCATGGGTTTCTAGTTTATATGAGTATTCTTATATGCACGATCGTTTATATTCATATCCTTAGTCCAACATTAAGAAACCTTATTAGAAATGGATCGAAAAAACATGCACAAACATTGACATGTAATCTTGATTACATGCGAAAAAAGCAAGCAACCTAAACTTAAAGCCTGAACTATCTATTCAATACTGCCTCCTTGTCCATATTCTTTCCTCAACATGTAGGCTAACACTTTCTCTCTTCTCTCATTTCTAATTCCTGATTACACCAATTAGTATAAGATCATGGAGTTTGAGTTGTTATCTCAATTCATTGATCCTCTTGAATGTTGGGGAACTAGGTCGAGTCAAACAATATCCATGAGGTCATTCTAGATCGTAGTTCCCTTTGGCATCAACCAAAGAAAAACCAATCATCTGAACTCTTGTTTGAAGGTACACTAATAATTATTAGATTTGTTGTTGACGTAGGAGCAAAAGATTCTTTCGAGGAGCCATTGATTTATTTACATCCCTCATCCAAACAACATTGTTGTAATCTCCATCTTTGGTACCATTTACCTTTTCATAGAGGGGGTTACCTTTGTAATGATAAATCAACCTCCAACGACTCTCTTCATCTTCGCTGGAATGGATCTTGCTCCTTGTAACCATTATTGTCAATCACAACACTCTCGTAGACCCATCCACAACCTCCTCCCGCAACGATGACCAACTTCATCTCTGATGAATGCTGACATCACTTGCACTTAAAACATGGCGTCAACTAGTTTGGATCTCTTCATTGTCATTTCTGGCCTTACCATCAACATGAATAAATCTTTCTTTGTCCCTTTTTGGCTCTCTAAGGAGGAGATCGTCGAGTGTGGCACCATTCTTTCTATTCCTAGGACCAATCTTCCACTGTAATACTTAGGTCTCCCCCTTACCCACCGAAGTTTCGCAAACTCACAATGACATGTCCTTTAATTGAGAAGCTGGGGCATTGGTTAGCCAGTTGGAAATCAATTACTTTATCGAAGGGTGGTCAACTTGTGCTTGTAACCTCAGTTTTGGTTATCCCTATCCACTTCCTTTCCTCCAAACCAAAGACCAGTGGGTATGAGACAACACGTGGAGATGATCATGAGGCGATTTCTATCGAGGGAACAACTCAAGAACGTCGCTACTTTACATCCATCGCATGTGATAATGTCACTTTGCCTAAGTTGGGGGGGGGTGGAATTAATTGGCTAAAAAATTGAATCATGCTCTCCTTGTGAAACGTGTCACACAAATATGGGGACCTCAAAAAGATTTATTGACCAAATTACTTTAGGGATTTTTACCCGGCAGACCCTATAATCTTTGTCAATTACCTCTACGACCTTCGAAACATCCTAATTCCTCCTTCACCCCCGTAAACTTGTTAATCTTTACCCTAAAGACCATGTGGTTAATCTCCATCCATTTAACCGTTAAAACTAAACGGATTCTGTTATCTTCTTTACATGATACCCATGTTATTTATTGAATTTACGGCAAGTGCCATTCCCTCCCACCTTCCAGCAGAACACGTTCGGCCCGAAGCCCCTCCTCCCGGGACGGACCTCCCCTACCGTCGGTCGAAGCTCCTCCCGCACCCCCCCGCGGGCCACCTGTGACGTCTCCTCCCTCCACCCACCCCCTCACCCACACACAGACCTCCCCCTGCTCGGCTACCGCCGATCCCAGCCCACCTCCGCCTCGGAGGCCCCCTCTCGAAGCCCCTCCCCCGCTGGAAGCCTCCACCTGCGAAGCCCCCCTCCCCCCCTTTGGGCCCGCTCCCCATGGTGCCTCTGTTCAAAGCCCCGCCCCGCCGTCGATTGGAAGCCCCCCCAGAGGAGGTTGGCGGTGTACCGGGCCGTCTTCCTCACCGCCGGCATGCTCGATTGTCAACTGCCACCTTCCCCTCCCGTCTCCTCCGAAGGCCCCTGTGGTCCCCGCCCATTGATCCCATGAATTCATCTCCTCCTCATCCGTGCCCATGTAGTCAATCGCGGTGATGCGTGAGCTAATGTGTCGGAGGAGGTTGAAGTGCATCGCATAGGACTCGATGTATGCCTTAACAGTGGCTCCGACGGGGAATTCTTCCCGCACCTGCGGCAGCCACGGGTAGTCGACGAACTGATATTGCGACTTGATGGTCTGGAGCTTGGTGGTGCGAATGATGCGGGACCAGACGCCACCAATGCATGTACCAGCCTCAAAGACCATGGGTTCGAAGCCCTTCTGGAGGGCGTACTTGCAGGCCAAGAGGCCGCTGACGCCGGCTCCGATGATGCCCACTGTCTTCTTCTCCATGGGAGATGTCTCTAGTACTCTGCGTGTAGTTCTTTGAGGGGGCGGTGATGTCGACAGTACAGTACGATTGCAACCTGTATGCTTCCTCTGTACCTATCATAATATATATAGGACACCATGTTTAAGGTTGAGTACCCCAACCGGGAATCCAATGTAGGAGACAAGGAGCTCCACTTCGTAGTTCTGCATAAATTTAAAAGATTCTATTGGTCGACTCGAATATGATTTCAGGAGGGAAGCGGAGGAAGATCGATCCATGGAAAAATTGAACTTGCAGTATAAGGATAATAATTCTCGGAGGAAAACTCGCCTTATAAGAGTACTGCAGTGGAAGACGGTCCGGTACATATGCACCCACGCACCCGGCCCGGTACACCGCCAACGTCCTCCAGTCGGTGCTGCAGTGGAAGACGAAGCTGATAGAGGAGGCTGATAGAGAATTATTTTTTTATTGGTTAATTCTAGCCGCCCGATCAGGGATTGGTTAGATTAACTCGTTTTTAACTCAAAAAAGTTAACCCTAGATGTGTCAATTTAACGGTAGGGTTCATGGGGGTAAGACGGAGCAAATTTACGGGGGTGAGGGAGGAATTAGGATGTTTCAAAGGTCGTAGAGGTAATTGACGAAGATTATAGGGTCTGCCGGGTAAAAATCCCATTACTTTATGGTTTATACGACATCAACATAAGCATGGAGGCTAATCCAAGTGCGATTCTACATCCCTCGATATTTTAGAGGGGGATTCATGTGATGCTCCAAGGGATGATGCAGATGATGATGCCTGTTGTTGGTGATGGTACCCTTTTCTTAGCAAGATGATTGTATGGGTGAAGAATGTTTGATGGAGCGATTCTCGAGGTTATTTACTCTCGCTATTGACCAGGAGATTCATGTTGAAAAGGCTTGGGTGAGTGGCGTGCGGTGTCCTACTTTCCAAGCAGTACATTCACTGCAGTGGCTACATGATTTCTTGAATTTGATGAGCGATTTAGGGGAGTTGTATGGTCCGTTCATTAGTAAGGATGGATGGTTTTGAGCTAATGGGAGATTTTCCATGACGAAGACGTGTGTATCTATCTCTGTGGACATTGAATAGGATACGATGCCCACAAATACTCGTATAGGCTTATTTGACAGTGTCCAATTCCCTCCTAGAGTGAAGATATTCCTTTCACAGATGAAGTGCATGTTGACCACTCAAGCGCTCAGAGCTACATATTCACGTTCAGATGACTCTATGTGCCCTTGTTGCCGACTCTGTCAAGAAAATGGGGACCGACTTTTCTTCTCTTGTTCGTACTCTATTAAATTATGGAATCCGACGAACTTACCTTGTTGTAGCATGCCAACTCAGATGATTTCTTGACTTCTACTACCTTAGCTTGCTTTTCATCTTGTAATGGTTGTTTTAAAATGTATATTCTTGTTTGGGTGATTTGGCTTTCTCGTGATGGGGACATTTTTAGGCAAGAGCGTTGTTATGTATAGAACATCTAGTTTCTTTTCAAGGCTTTATGTGAGGTTTGGTCTACGTAACTACACCTTTTTTGAAAGTAAAGTTTGTGACGCAATTATTTCCAAATTGATAGGACGTCCTGGATTGAAGAAACATACTAATTTGGTCAATTTTCAAATTAGGAAATACCATTTGTATTTAGTTAATTTAAGTTAGTTGCATATTTATTTAAATAAATTGGAATTGTAATCTCAACATTTTTGGTAGATAAAATTAGTTAAGAGTCAATTAGAATCGGTTAGAGTCAATTAGGATCGATTAGGATTTTATTTGAATTCGAATTTCTTTTTAGTTTTGTAATTCCTCCCCTCTTATATAAAGGGGATGGTAGTCTATTGTAAAGGACAACTCAGATTATATGAAAACTTGAGTTTATCTCTCTTTGTCTCTATCTCTCCCTCAACGCGATCTTCTCAGTTCATCTCCAAAATCCCGTGCAACTGGCGTGGTATTCTCTTTCTCCCCCTCTTTAAATTTTTTCCACCAAAATTATTCTTCCACCATTTCAAACTTTCCATTTGCATCATTTGGTATTAGAGCATCCAAACTGAATCGTTCTCACGATTCGATGATCCTGTCACATATTGGTGTATGCAGTTCGATCTAAGCCGCATATTTCATGGCCCGCATGCACATTCACATTAACAAATGTTTAAGAAACATCTTATAGCATCCATGAAGGTGCAAGCATGGTTGAACACGACAATCAATGAAAATTCGTCCGTCAACAACAAAAATCAAAACGTTGAACCTGCTGTTCAACCCGATTTTGGTCCGGAAAACGAAGGTATTTTCAGTTTGGAAGAGGATTTTATTTCCACAACTATTGGACAACAAAGCCATGGAGATACAAGACCAAATTTTGATGAAAGTGAGGACGAAGATTATGAAAACATCATTTTTTTGTGGTCGAGGCTGCTGTCTAGGAGACTCCTGCGACACCGCCACCAATGCCTCTCGTCATTTCAAACCCAGCACAACCATCCCTTCCCTGTGACTTTTCGGTTTGTAGTGATGCTCGAAGATGGGCGAGATGATGATTGAGAGGTAGCCGACACCCCTACCGGTCGAGGGGTTGCTCTCAGGGTGGCCACGCCTCACACGTGGTTTGCGAGCCACCTATGTGCCACCTCTGCGGTAGTCACTGCCTTCGCGGGCGAGGCTTGTGCGACCCTCCTCGTCACAGTTGTGAATCCCGCCTAAGCCCATGCGGCAAGAACCCCCTCCGCAGCCTGAATCCATGCGGCAAGAACCCCCTCCATATCCTGAACCCATGCGGCAAGATCCCCCTCCGCAGCTGTGAATCCCGCCTGAGTCACCCTCCTCGCCGCTACAACCGTGTGGGTTTGGGGCTTCCCGATCACAGCATCTCATGCTGCCGTTGTCTTTGGAAAAGAGATCAAGGTGCGAAGGAGAAGAGAAGGTTTTCGGCATTCCACCTCCGTCCCCGCCTTCCTCGCGCACGAGAGTGCAACGTCAACGGAGGCCCCTGCCGCAGCCAACGCCCCCCCTTCTTAAGTCATCGCCACCGCTTTTTGAGAGGGATCGAAACCCTCGTTGGGGATTTTCCTCCAAAGGGGTTCGAATCCCTCAAACGTAGGGGTTGGAAATTGAAATGTGAATTTGAGCCGATTTGGGAATTTCGCAAACAAGAACCTCCACTTAAAACCTTTTATTTGGGGGTTAAAGTTGGTAGGATCTTAAGGGGCTCCTCTTTAGTAGGAGTAGAAAAATTACACTTCTACCCCCTGGAGCAGAAATACTTTAGAACAAAGGTTGAAAAAAGAAAATTGGGGATGCTACATTCTCCAATTAGGACTAGGAAGGTAGGATTTACCTATAAAGGGCCATATGGGTTATGACATTACCTACATCTCCTCTCTCCCTAGGGCCTAGACTTCTGCCATTCATTCTCTATGGCTTCTTCAAATTCCTTGGTGCTCGAGATGAAGATGCCCCATCAATTTTTCGATCACCACAATGAGGGGACAAAGCTCGTGGAGGCACCGCCATTTGCGCCACATATATTCTTCTAGCATGGGGTTGATGACTTCGACCACTGCACCAAAGACACCTGGGTTCCACCGTTTGCAACACATATGTTCTTCCAAGAGGCGATCAAGAACGTTGAAATCAAATTGTCATGCTTCGAAGATCAAGCAATTCGTCCGGAGATGAATTTTTCAAGCGGAGGAGAATTGATGCAATTATTTCCAAATTGATATGACGACCCGGATTGAAGAAGCATACTAATTTGGTCAATTTTTAAATTAAGAAATGCCATTCGTATTTGGTTAATTTAAGTTAGTTGCATATTTTATGTAAATAAATTGAGATTGTAATTTCAACATTTTTGGTAGATAAAATTAGTTAAGAGTTAATTAGAATCGGCTAGAGTCAATTGTGATCGATTAAGATTTTACTTGAATTCGAATTTCTTTCTAATTTTGTAATTCCTCCCATCTTATATAAAGGAGATGGTAGTCTATTGTAAGGGACAATTCAGATTATATAAAAATTTAAGTTTATCTCTCTTTGTCTCTATCTCTCGCTCAACGCGATCTTCTCAGTTCATCTCCAAAACCCCACGCAACTGGCGCGTTATTCTCTTTCTCCCCATCTTCTCTAAATTTCTTCCACCAAAATCATTTTTCCACCGTTTCAAATTTTCTATTTGCATCAGCTTGGGTGTGACACACCTCGAGTTCACACTCTTTTTCGGTTAAAAATAACTTTTATAGTAAACCCGTAGCGCAGTTTGCAGCAACTACTACTAATCACCGATATAAAAGGTGGACCGAACTTCAGCTTGAGCGTGATTCTTTTTTGTTTCCAAGTTGGGCATGATAGATGCATATGTACCAATGTTTGCTGGATGTGAGAATACACTTAATTTTATTTCCTTTATTTCACTTATTGGGGGGTATTTCTGCGCCTTTCATCTTAAACCGTAGGATATTTTTTTTAAATCCTATGTCGACCTCTTAAACTCCTTACCTAAATAAGAAGGGTAAGGTTTTTTTAATGAACAAGTCATTCATTCTTCGCACAGCCACAATTTGGCGAGTTTGCTTAGTAAATTATCTTTTAAGTCACAGGTTTGCATATATTTCGTTGTGGGCATATGTTGCTACTTAATTTATTGGATGTTTCAGTTTTTACACTCAAAATTATTCACAAAATTACACGTGGCGCAATGTAATCACCAATCACAAATGGTAGTAAATATAAAAAAGAATGATAAAGGAAATCTAGAGCAAAGTGCTTTTGTGTTCCCCCCCTCAAAAAATGTACTTTTGGTTTTATGAGAGTATTATTTCTTTTAATTGATCGTTCATATGGAATAAAAATACGGCATTATAATTAATGGCTATAAGTTATACTGTCCATGTTATTAATTTTTTAATATTGATGCAGGAATTATCGGAAGTCAAAGATGGAAAATCAAATCAACAATTAACTTGGATCCGGACCTTGCAGCTTTATTGCATAGGAATTTGGTTGGGAGTGAACGTATAGCAGCTCATGAATTTTTTCTTACTTTGGCAGCTTGCAATACTGTTATTCCAATTTTGACAAAACGGTTGTCTCCGAATATTGACGAGGGTGTGTCTGATGAGGTAGAAGAAATTGATTATCAGGGTGAGTCCCCTGATGAGCAAGCCTTAGTTGCTGCTGCCTCTGCTTACGGTTATACTCTTGTTGAACGTACCTCGGGACATATTGCCATTGATGTCAATGGGGAGAGACTAAGGTGAAGTATTTCAAGCTCCATTTTGTACTTATATGCCCCAGCCACATCTATTTATGCAAATGCGTGCATATACCCAGTTTGCTGCAACCACAAACTATGGATATTTTTGTTGTGATGGGTATATTTATCTTTTTATTTGGGGTTGTTAGAAAATAGGAACGCAGAAGCATATCAGAACAACAACAACAACAACAAAGTCATTTCTCACAATTAAGTAGGGTCAGCTACATGGAATCTTCGCCTCCATTCAGATCTATCTTGGGTCAATCCCGTGCTTATATCCACAAAACTAAGATCCCTTCATATGATCTCTTTCCAACACTTCTTGGGCCATCCTCACCCTCTCTTTGCCGGCTCAACATCCCAACACTCGCATCTCCTAACTGGTGCATCAGTTGATCTTCTTTGCAAATGTCCAAACCATCTTAAGCGGTTTTCTCGCATCTTATCCTCGATCGGAGCTACACCAACTTTCGAAATGATTGCATCATTCCGAATCCGATCTTTACATGTGTGTCCACACATCCACCTTAGTATTTTCATTTCTGCTATATTCATTCTCTGCACATGTCTATGGTTCACATGCCAACATTCAGATCCATAAAGTATAACAGGTCTCACGGTTGCTTTGTAAAATTTTCCTTTAATTTTTAAAGGAATTTTCTTATCACAGATAACAACAGAGGCTCCTCTCCACTTTAGCCAGCCTGCATTTATTTTATTAGTAACATCTCCATCAATTTCCCCATCATGTTGTAGAATAGATCCCAAATATCTAAAGGAATCTCTCTTCTGAGTGTTATCGTCACCAATCTTCACCTCGATTCCTTCACCATTGCTTCCATCAAAGGTGCACTTCATATATTCTGTCTTAGCCCTACTTATACGAAATCCTTTAGTCTCCAACTCTAGTCTCGTCAATTAACACAATATCATCAACAAATAACATACACCAAGGTAACTCATCTTGAATGTGACTTGTCAACTCGTCCGTAATCAAAGTAAAAAGAAATGGACTCAAAACAGAACCTTGATGTAAACCAATGTTGATGTCAAAATATCCACCCTTCCCAGACGGGGTCCTTACACAAGATAAAGCCCTATCATACATGTCCTTTATGAGGTTAATGTATAGGACATGTACTTGTCTCTTCTCCAACACTCTCCACAATATCTCTCGTGGGATAGAATCATAAGCCTTCTCTAAATCAATAAAGATCATGTGGAGGTTCTTCCTTTTAACTCTATAAATCTTCATTGTTCTCCTCAGCAAATGGATGCTTCAATCGTTGAGCGACCTGACATTAATCCGAATTAATTTTCTTTTACGTTGGAAACTTGCCTCAACCTTCTTTCAATCACCCGTTCCCAAATTTTCATAGTGTGACTCATCAGCTTGATACCTCTATAATTTGAACAAATTTGAATATCTCCTTTATTCTTATAAAGAGGTACCACGATACTCCTCCTCCAATCTTCAGGCATTTTCTTGCTTTGCCAAATAACATTGAATAGATTCGTAAGCCAAGTCAAACCACACTCACCTAAAACTCTCCATACTTCTACAGGGATGTCATCCGATCCTACACCTGTTCCGGGTCTCATAACCTTCAAAGCCTCCTCTACTTCCTTTCTTTGTATCCGTCTATAGCTTGCACGATTCAAGAAACTTTCACTACAAGCTAGATTACCCAAAGTGATCTCTCTCAAGGTTGCAAAAAGCGGTATGCGGTATTTAGTCGGTCAGGTCACTGATTACTGATTAAACGGTATGCAGGAGTTTAAACGGAAATTAAACGGGTTATGCGGTTTTGCATTTTTAATTAATAAAAATTATTAAATACATATAATTAATAAAAAAAGTATAAATAAATAAGAAAAATATAATTACATGTTCACAATATATATCAAATATTGTCAAATTCAAGGAAATGTTTCATCTAAATGTCAAAATAGACAAGATAAACAATTACAATTCATAGCACGAATCCAAAAAGTCATGGATAATGGTGATCCTTTGAAAAAAATAGATCCATGTTATTAAAGGGATGTTTCAGACCGCTTAAAAGGCCGCATAAGACCGCTTAAGGCCGTTTAAACGGCCGTTTAAGGCCGTTTATGCGGTCTGACCGTTTATTGGCCGCTTTTGGTTAAACGATGCGGTCAGGCACCGCATACGTTTAAAAGGCCGTTTAAAAGGCCGCTTAGACCGTTTTTTGCATCCTTGATCTCTCTATTTCCTTCCCCAATGAAAAGTTTATGGAAGTACTGCTCACATCCATTCTTTATATCCTTCTTAGTAACAAGCATATTACCTTCCTCATCCTTAATGCATATCACTTGAGAAAGGTCTGTGGTCTTTCTTTCTCTTGCTTTAGCCAACCTGAATATATCCTTCTGTCCCTCCTCAAAGTTGAGATTTTTATGCAAACCTTCATAAGCTTTTGACTTAGCTTTGCTTGCGGTCTTCTTTGCTTCCTTCTTCGTTATTTTGTAGCTTGTGACAGTTTCTTCTGTTCTATCTTTAGACATAGCTTTAAAGCAAGCTCTTTTTTATTTTTAGCTTCTCTTGCACCCCTTCACTCCACCACCAAGCCTCCTTTTGACCTGGAGCTTCTTCCTTTGACTCGCCTAGTATCTCTTTGGCTACCTTTTGGATACAAGATGCTACTGTCTCCCACATCTCGTTTACACTACCGCTACAATCCCAAGATAAGTCTTCTAAAACCTTCTCTCTGAAGCTCGCTTGCTTCAATGGAAGATTCCACCATCTAGTTCTTGTTATCTTAGAAACCCTCCTTTTCTTTACCAGCCATTTCATTTGTACATCCAAGACTAACAAACGATGTTGGGTTGTCAAACTCTCTCCTGGGATTACTTTGCAGTCTTTACAACACAACCGATCTCTTCTCCTCAATGCAAAGTAATCTATCTGTGTTCTAGTAGGCCCACTCTTATAAGTAATTAAATGTTCCTCCCTCTTCTTGAAGAGAGTGTTTGCTATGAAAAGATCATATGCTGTTGCAAAATCCAGAATGGCTTTTCCCTCTTCATTTCTATCCCAAAACCATGTCCTCCATGAATATTAGCATACCCTGAAGAATCTTTTCCCACATGTCCATTAAGATCTCCATCGATGCAAATTATCTCTCTTTGTGGGATTCCTTGTAGACTCTTATCCAGATCCTCTCAAAAAGTTTGTTTAGTCCTTTCATCTAAACCTATCTGCGATACATAAACTGAGATGATATTCAGAATTTCTTCTTCAAGCACCAATTTTAGAAAAATAATTCGATCCCCGAATCTTTTCACCTCAACCGCACAATCCTTCAAATCCTTATGAACAACCACTCCAACATTGTTTCTACCCTTATCTTTACCTGAAAACCAAAGTTTAAAGCATGTCTTCTCAATTTCCCTTGCTTTCTCTCCAACCCATTTAGTCTTTTGAAGACATACTATATGACTCTTCCTTCTTTCCATCGTATCCACTATCTTTATCAACTTTCCAGTTAAAGTGCCAATATTCCAACTACCAATCCACAACTTCCGTTGCAATCTCTTTTGGACTAACTTCGTATACGTCCGTCCATTATACGAGAACCCTTGTAAATTTTGGAATGCATCTGGGCGGTGATGCAGTGGAACTATCTTAATTACCCACATGCGTTCCTCATGCGAGAACCCTTGCAAATTTTGAACTACATCCAGGCTGCGATGTAGCGACCCTTGCCAATTTTTCATTGCATTCGGGCGATGCAACATGTCGCAAGTAGGGAACGCCCCAACGAAATCTGTATGGTTGCTTAAATCCATGTTGAAAAGATCCGACTGTCATGAGGCGACTTCTTAAATAGTATTTTTTTAGAAAGTTGTCTCTAACTGTTTTACATTGGCTGTCGGCTACCTAACGCAACCTCCTCATTTACTCGGGTTTGGGACCGACCATGGCTGAGTTAGAAGCATATCAGAATAAAATAATAAGAAATATGAAGAACGAGATTTTAACGTGGAACCCTACTCCCTAAGGAGTGGGATGAAACCACGGGAGAATGCCTCAAAGGACTGATAGTCTATTGCCTTTCTCATTGGATACAGAGGGTGGGGGGCTTCTTATATAGCCCTCACTGAGTCTTTACATCCCACAACTGGTAGATGTGGGATTAAACAACTGGATGTGGTAAATGGATCGTGGAATGATCCATTTACCCATCTACAACTCAAGTGACGCATAACCAAATACTCCAACACTCCCCCTCAAGCTGGAGCATGCAATGCTCAGCTTGAACAAAAAGAAAGAAATCACAACTCACAATACATGACACCATCGACAATATCAACTCAACGCGCACAGTTGTCGGCTGCTGTCGAGGACGTTACTTCTCATGCCTTGCAGGTGTGGAGGACGAACAGGTTGGAGTGTGAGTCAAACTGAATTTCCTCGTCGGAGAGCATGTGCTCTATACTGCATCTGTTAGAGTCACTGCAACTGAAAATGAGTCTCCACTTGGAGATCTCTAGCCCGCCACAACATGTGGACAACTGCTCTATATCTGAAAAGGGTCAAAAAGAGCGTCACTAATTATCCATACACAGATCTTTGAAGATGGGTCGCTTTCATCGGGACCTCAAAGTGGGTTCTCTCTCATAGGAATTTTAGAAGGGTCTCGTACCGGAGGTCACAATCGCTTGAGAATGGAGTATGAAAGTCTCCTTCTCGGAGAACTGGGTCTCTCCCATCTGGCTCAGAGAATGATACTCTACTCTGGAGTCCCTATGAAACCACATGAAAACCTAACCAACATGACATAGGGAATGGGATCTTTACTCTAGAGTCCTTATGAAAGATATGAAAATCATGACCGAAACATAAAAGATGGGGACCAAAAATAATGATGGCAAACATGTGCACATCTGAAAGGAAGACCACATACATGTGCATATCTGAAACTGAAGACTCTGAATCTGAACGTCGAGTCTGGATATGTGAACTGTAGAGTCTGAAAATCTAACTGGTCTGGAGAATATGAATATGGAGAATCTGGAATTTGGATCCGACCTGTGACTCTACATAACACTCCCCCTTTCTCCCATACTTTTCGGAAAAAGTGGCAACGACAAAGTTCGGAGAAGACAATAAAATGGGGAGAACAGAAACCAATAAGGCGACACATTTTTTGATTTTTCTTGCAATTTTTTGGCTATTTCCAATTTTCTAATAGCCGTCGCGTTTTTTAATAAGCCATTCATTTTTTACGGCTTTTACCTCCCCTTTTTTGCATTTTCTAAACTTGCGTACGACTTTTCTTTTTGTACGTGTTTTTTTGAAGAAAATAACTCGACCCAAATAGGGCCGAAGAGAAACTCTTCATCCTTTTTTTATGGCCCAACTTGAGTCCAAATATCTCCCCTCTATTTTTCTTTTTTTAAGCACCTTTTCAAGAAAAAACTCTTCATCCTTTTTTATGGCCCAACTTAGGGTCCAAATATCTCCCCCTCTATTTTTCTTTTTTTAAGCACCTTTTTTTAAGGAGGTCAATCTTTTTTTTTTCTTCTGAAAATTCAACAATATATATATATTTAAACTCACGACCACATACCTCTTCTTTGTTTTCAATAGGTCGTTGATTTTTTTCTTTTCGGCCTCTCTCATTTATATTTTTTATTTTTTAACAGGATTGGCCCTTCCCTTTTTTTCCTTTTTTTATTGTAAGGAGGGTGATCCTCCATTGCAGGGGTCACCACCTAAAGGGTTTCATTAAAAAGAGTTTAGAGTACATTACCATGAGATCCAGAATTTGTAAAGCACATTAAATTGTGAAGCTACATTCTCATACCAAAACCTTTGGTTGTTAAAAATCAAATCGTTGCGTCCATGCCAAATCGCCCATAGAACTGCAAACGACTTCGAGCAATCATCGGTTGAGTTGGTACCGATCGCTCGTATTGATCTCCAAAACTTCGCTGCCCCCTCTCTTTTGACCCAAGGTATCCCAACCTCCCCCATACCTGATCTGACACGGTGCACTTGAAGAACAATTGTTCAATGTCCTCTTCCATCCCCTCACACCGCCAACCCTAACAATCTCCCCCTTCGTGTTTTATCACATAAGCGGTCCCTTCTCAAGCACCAAAGAAATATTTTGACTCTGCAAGGGATCTTCGACACCTATACTACTTTCATGTCCTCACACAGTTCACCATCCTGCTCCTCCGCCCTCCCTCTCAACTCCTTGTAAACTTTCTTTTCTGAGAATTTCTTGCCCTCCCACTCAAAGTGGTCTCTGCCCAACGAGAAATCCCCGGGTGGGGGGATATCATCCCGCATCCTGAGATACTCCTCCAAGCGTTGGTCAGAGGAGTCCGCTAGGAGTGGCAGCGACCATGAGCCAACATCCGCTATCTGTGATAATCTACCCTCCTTCGATGCTGCCAAAGCAAAACAAGCGAGGAAATCTGGCTTCCAACGAGCCCTCCCCAGTTCAGTCATCTCGTCAAAATCTGAACAGGTGTACACCTCCCACCTTAGATCGTAACTTGGATGCCAACAATGGCAATACCTCACGGATACCAACCCATAGTGGCGATTCAAAACGTGTTCTTTCAACCACGAGTTCGTCATTAACCTTATAGATCTTCCTTACAAGTCTGGCTGCCAGCGAGGTCTGTGGACCCCAGATGCGAATCAACCATTTGGCGATGAGTGCTTTGTTCATGCAATCCACATCTCGATCCCCTACTCCACCGTTGTTGCGCCCACTCGTAACCTCATCCCAGCTAACCAGGTGCATCCCATGCCCCTGTTGTTTCCCGTCCGACCAGAAGAATATCCTCATCTAGGTCTCAATCTTCCTTCTAACCCCCACCGACATCAGTCTAGTAGAGTAGAAGAAGATAGGCATTATCGAGAGCACATGTTGTAATAAAACCAACTTTTCCCCTCTGGACAAAGTGACTGCCTTCCACCCGGCCAACCTCTGCTCCATCCTCTGAAGCACCCCATCCCAATCCGCTTTCTTTAGTTTTCCTGCCACAAGTGGTAGTCCCGGATTGGGGATGAGAAGGTCCCCCAGTGGGCAATCTGTTAACCCTGAAACAATGGAACGTTTTGTTTCAATCATCCCAAAAGTAATAATCGTCAATTTGCGTTTGTTGATCTCCAGGCTAGAAAGATTGCCAAAAATCTCTACCGGTTGGACAACATTAGCATTCTGATATTTAGTGCCTCCCAGGAAAAGAATTGTGTCATCCACATACTGTAAAAAGAGGATAGAAATGTCCTCCTTTCGGAACCCTTCACACCACCCAGCCTCTATCGTCTGCTTGAAAAGAATCCCCAGAGCATCTGCAACAAGAACGAACAACATTGGAGTCAGGGGACACAATTGCCTCACTCTTCGTTGTGGTTGGAAGAAGCCCCCTCGGGTTTCCCGTTCACTAGGATAGAGTAGGTGGTAGTGATACATCTCTTCATCCAGTCCACCCACGTATCGGGGAACCCTCTCCTTCGTAAGGAAGCCTTAGTCAAGGCAGATCTTTGAGGCCATCACTAAACCATCAGTCATCTGTCTGCCTGGAATGAACGTCGATTGTCCCTGAGGCGCCACCGAATCTAGAATGCCCTTGAGTCTATTCGCCAGGGTCTTAGCCACTATGAGATAGATGGCGTTGTAGAGCACAATCAGCTTGAAATTTTGCACCATAATGGGAGTGTCCTTTTTTGGCAGAAGGAACATCGTCCGGTTAATTTTCTCAAATCATATGTTTCCTTCCCTGAATTCGTTAAGCATCTCCAACACCTCCTCCTTCAGGAGATCCTAGATCTCGCGGTAGAATAGCATCGGGAAGCCTCTCCTTCGTGGTGATACATCTCTTCATCCAGTCCACCCACGTATCGGGGAACCCTCTCCTTCGTAAGGAAGCCCTAGTCAAGACAGATCTTCAAGGCCATCACTAAACTATCAACCATCTGTCTGCCTGGAATGAACGCCGATTGTCCCTGAGGCACCACCGAATCTAGAACCCTTTGAGTCTATTTGCCAGGTCTTAGTCACAATGAGATAGATGGCGTAGGAGAGCACAATCGGCTTGAAATTTTGCACCCTAATGGGAGTGTCCTTTTTTCGCAGAAGGAACATCGTCTGGTTAATTTTCTCAAATAATCTGTTTCCTTCCCTGAATTCGTTATGCATCCCAGCACCTCCTCCTTCAGGAGATCCCATGACTCGCGGTAGTGGGAAGCTGTTCGGACAAGGAGCACCGAGCACCATCCACATTCAAATCCCAAACCACTCTCTTCACCTCTTCCATCGAGAAAGGTACCATTAAGCTCCCTACTTGCGCGTCCGACAAAGTTTCCACTCCTCTTCCCAACCACCCCCAACCACTCCCTTTTTCCTCCATGTCGCCTCAACGAAATGAGCTTGCAAGGCACCCACAATCGCTGCCTCCCTCGAAACCCGAACCCCTCGACTTTTAACGCATGCAATAAGTTTCTTCTCCGCTGTCCTAAGGCTACTGTATGGAAAAATCTCGTGTTAACGTCCCCCTCCTTTAACCACTCATGTCTACATCTTTGTCGCCACTTTACTTCTTCATTTATGTCTTCCAACAATAATTCTTCGAGCAGTCCCCGCCTTTTCCGTGAATTCCTCCTAAAGTAGCCCCTTTTTGTCGTCCAAACCATTCGACCTAGCAACCTTTTCTTGGACCTCCGCCCTTCTATTCCTCAACCTCGCCTTCACCTACCTCCCGAAAGAGATTAGGAAGGACCTCAAAGATAAGAGCTTAGCCGCCAATCTTGATACCGTCGAACCTTTCGTTGTGTTGCCTCTCCATTGTTCCATCATTGCTTCCCTGAAGCCCTCCTCTAAAAGCCAGCTTCGCTCGAAAAAAGAATATGTTTCTCCTTTTCTTTCCAGACGACCATAAAATCGGTGTATGGTCCGAGTGCGCCCGCAGAAGAGCTCACGCTCTCGAAAAGGGAAATTTCTCCACGACCTTCGATGAAAGCAGAAATCTGTCCAATATGGAGCACGACCTCACGTTGCGCTGAGTGAACGTGCAACCATCAACATCAATGATCGACATGCCTAATGTGTTCACCACCCTCCGGAACTCCTCAGAGCCCGAGTCCCTTCCACCTGCTCTCGGCGGTCGATCATCCGGAAGCAACGTAACATTCAGATCAGCCCCAATGATCCATATCCCAGCCGTAGTCTCACTGGACATCTTTTCGAGATCCGTCGCCAGAGTACCCTTCTCATTGCCAACCGGGCCATTAACCTTCTTGACGAACACGCAGGGCCCATCCGCCCGCTGCCTAAGCAAAGTCGAAAGGCAAAACAACGATCTGGACACCTCTAGAAGGTCAAAAGTCTCCTTCCAACCTGACACCAACCCTCCCGAAGCGCCCTGTGCCTTCATAATCGAAATCAACACGTCCTCCATCGTCCAACCCCCTTCTATGTGCCTCGACACTGCTGGAAAGTTTTGTTTCTTGTAGTAGGAACAAGCCTGCACTAGCTTCTGAAATCAGACTTCGCATGGTCCGTTGCTTCTCTAGTCGCCCGACCCCTGACGTTCCAATAAAGAATTTTCATTGACATACAAGTTGCATCGACTTCTTAGGTGGGATCAGGCCCAAGCGTTCAACCATTGCCCTGTCTAGGACACGGTATCGATTCGGAAGATCTACAAGGTCGCGGTGGCAGTCAACGAGATGTGCGTATCCTCTACCTGCTCTGCTGTCATGAGCATCTCCGCTCTCCTATGTTTTGCGGGCATAGAGCCAAGAGCCCAACGCCACATCCACCAGGGGTAACACCACCCCCAACACAGGAGACTCCACCCCTGCAGGGGGCTCCATCAGCAGCAACGATTGGTCTGGCTTCGGCAACGAAGAGACATGCTTCAACTCGACAAAGACCCTCAGCTTTGGGAGTATCCACCCTAAGCTCTGAGGGCTGCTCCAGCAAAGGGCGGATCCACAACAAGAATTAACAAAGGTTGGAGAAACAATAGACCGACATGAGAATCCCCTCCATACACTAAATGGATCCGCAAAAGAATACAGGAGCAGCGAACCAAAAGAACCTGAGAAAGAAGCGAGGGTCTTCAACGGATTCAAGGGGCTGCTCGAACAGGAGGAACTTGAAAAAGACCAGTAGCAGGGATCCGCCTCAGCCTGCTCGGATCCGGCATCCAGACAGTTCGACAGAAGGGGGAATCAAATCACATCTTCTGCAGCAACAGACGAATCACCCAAGATGGAAGCCAAAACAGAAGCCTCCTGATACACTGCCTCGAGCCTCGCACCTTCCAAAACCGCACATCACTGACGTGTAATTCTGTCAGAGGAAGAGGAGGAGGCGACATCATCGTCCTTCGACCGATCCGGAGGCGGCGAAGGCGAGTCAAAAAAACCAGCAAGCCAAAGGAGAAACGACCCACCTTCAACTCTGCAGTCGCCTCCATCCCCACGACATCAGAGCACTCCAAGAGAATCAAGGTGACATTTGGATCTTGCCCCGGCAGTCGGCCATCGACCAAAACACGAATCACCGAGCTGATGCGTGAAAGCGCTGCTCCAGGCAAGGCAGAGTTCGAGAGAGAAACGGAACCCCTAGAACACGAGCCACATGCTTGACAAGAACCTCCTTGGATCCATCAACGAAACACAACAATCTCCACTCAACATCATTTACCACGAGCGATTGCAGAAGAAGCTTTAGCTGAAGCTCGTACATGCCACGAGCACAATATTGGCTAAACCCCAGCTCCACTACATCACCAGTAAAGGCATGACCGAACATACTGGATAGACCCACCCCCGATCGAAGCCGTCATTACCGAGCTCTTCGATCAAGACCTAATTAATATTCGAGTCTTCGCCTCTTCCGAGGGACCACGGACCACCGCTGCATAGGAGCGCACACCATCACAAACCTTCACTACATAATGACCAGGAACCTCCGAAGCCCCTTCGCAAAAGAGCAACAACCATCGGTGTAGACCCTCTGCTTAGCACGCCTCAGCGTAAGAGAACGGGAGCCACGACAGTGACCCATATCGCCACACGAGAAACAACGAGGAGGCGAGGGGCATGAAGAAGTCAAGTGCCCCTCTCACCGCACCAGAAGCACTTCTGTCCAGGATTCTTGTGGGACACAAGAACCCATTCTCCCGTGCTACCCTCCTCTACTCCAGACTTGCCTCGAGGCGCGCCCGATCTTCTTTTCCTTCCTCTCTCGCACTCTTGACTTGCCCAGAGCGTCCTAATCCATTTCCTCCTCTTCTCTATATCCCTCTTCATTTTCGTTTTTCTCGCCGATGAACATGATTTGATCGCAGAACTGAATAATAATCTTCAGAATCCCTTGCAGAATTAGGGTTTAAAAGAAATCAAATATGGTGCTTGATCATGAACTTGTCAACTCATAATAATCTTCAACGAATAAATCTTCAAGAATGAACAATAATCGAATCTCGAACAAAACATCAACATAAATAAATCCTTGAGAATCGAACCCGCTCTGATACCATGTTAGAAAATAGGAATGCAGAAGCGTATCAGAATAAAGTAATAAGAAATATGAAGAATGAGATTTTAACGTGTAACCCTACTTTCTAAGGAGCGAGATGAAATCACGGGAGAACGTCTCAAAGGGCTGATAGTCTATTGCTTTTCTCACTGGATACAGAGGTGATGGGCTTCTTATATAGCCCTCACCGAGTCTTCTCATTCCACAATTGGTAGATGTGGGACTAAACAACTGGATGTGGTAAATGGATCTTGGAGTGATCCATTTACCCATCTACAACTCAAGTGGCACATAACCAAATACTCCAACATGGGTCAATTTATATTTTCTATTGAGCCCTCTCTTATATCAGCAATTGTCATATGTTTCTCAAATATATCACTGAAACCTGAAAAATTATTCTGAAGTACAAAAACATATTATGAAAGTGTTGGGATACTTGTATTCTTTTATTACTTTCTCTTATTTATGTTTCTCTCTGTCCATTGTATGTAAATTGCCCTAGGGCTTTTCTCCTATATAAGAGAGGCATATGGTCTCTATGAAATCATCTCATTCTATTCTCTTCACATAGTAACAGAGCAACGCTCCTAGATTGGAGCCCTGACCTAAATCTCCTCCCTCCTCTCTTGCAACCCTAGGTGGTGCATGCATGGCTGCAGCACCCCAGGGTCCACAACAATCACCTGCACCGTCCATGTCGCTGCCTGGGCCACAACGACAACCCCAGGGCAATGCTGCTCCTTTGCGTTTCTCCACGCTTCTTTGTGCTTCTCTCGGAGGCTGATCTGTGGTCTGAACGGGTCTGATTTTGATTGGAAAACGCGATTTCAGATCTATAAATTGCATTTTCCGGCCCTAGTGCGCAACAAGGATTCACGAGGATGGTTGTATTAGTCTACATGTATAACCAATCCTCTGTATGATCGTGTAGACTTGTTCATATTTGTCTACTCAGTCGAGTTCCGTTTTGGTCGTTTTCTTTATTCAGAGAACATGGTTGACATATTTTTTTCGTTCAGTGCCTTCAAGGGTTCGTCTCCCATCGTAAAGATGGATGGGACCAATTACGGGCTGTGGTCCATGCAGTTTCTCACCCTTATACAATGCAATAACACGGAGCACATCCTCACTGACTCGGCGCCGAAGGATAATACTAGGGCCAACGCTTCTTGGAAGTAAGATGATGCTTATGCACGGGTTTGGCTCTCCGAAACACTCACCACGGAGATTGCTAACGACATCGTCAATAAACCCATAACCAAGGCCATGTGGGATATTCTAGCTGCCACATATGGGCAAGAAAAGAATAAGAGCATGATCCTCCAGCTTCAATATGGCATTTTTTCGATCAAGTAGAATGGTTGACCTAGTAATGTCCATTTCTCACATCTTTGAGGCATGTTCAAGTGGCTTCATGACTTCATGCCTATTACTTCCAACGTAGAGCAACAACATACTTACAAGATTGCCACTATGACTAGAGTGTTTCTATCCTCTCTCAACTGAGTATGATGATGCACGTACTCAACTCCTTACAAGAGATACTATTCCATAGGTGAAGGAAGTCTATAAAGACTAAGTAGGATCATCAGCTCATCCACTGTAGTGACTCAGACACCCTCTACGATGGTTGCTTCTCATGGTAGAGGGGGTACCCCGCAGTCTCGTGGTCGTGGCCCACGGGGTCCATGCACCTACTGTCATAGATCGAGTCATTCAGAGGGCACATGTTATCAGAAGCATGGTTATCCGTCATCTACATGTGTGACTGAACAGACTGTGATTACTTCTCCTACTCAGGACTCGAGGCTCGATGACATTGTCTCTCGATTGAGGGAGATAATGATTACTCCGGCTGCACCTCATACAAGATCTTCAGATACCGGTGCTCCTGCCAGAGCCTCTACTAGCTCCTCAGGTGTAACCTATGCAGTTACCAGTTATAGCAGCTCAGATTTTTATTGGATAATAGACTCCGGGGCGTGTCATCATATGTGCGGAGATAGAGCACAATTTAGCTCCTACAGATCTCTCCCTCTTGTTAGATCAATGGTAATTGCAAATGAGGTCCACTTACCCATTATCGACCAAGGGGAGATTATTGTAGCACCCTCAGTGCTCTTCAAAATGTCTTGCATGCACCTGCTTTTCAGATGAATCTTTTGTCTATCAGTCATATTACAAAAGATTTACATTATTGTACCATATATGACCCTTCATCTCTTGTATTTTAGGACATACTCACGTGCATAGTGATTGGATGTGGCCGTGAGCAACGTGTGCTTTACAGACTGGTCCAGCCTCCTTGTGCTGGTGTTGTGACTATTCCTACTGGATCAGTCTCTCCGTTCATGTGGCCTCTTCGCTTTGAATACATTCTTCTGTAGAAGCTATGTCATGTTCTCACTCAGATCTCTCCTCGTACCACCTTAGAGTGTGAGGCATGTCAGCTTGGGAAGCACCATCGTTCCTCCTTTTCGAGTTGCCAGAGTCTCCACCGTAGTTAGTCATTTGAGTTATTTTATTTTGATATTTATGATCTTTGTCGAGTTCCTGATCATCAGGGACATCATTTCTATGTGGCTGATGTAGATGATTTCTCTAGATTATCTTGAATTATCTTGTTAAAGAATTAGTATGAAGTTGGTCCTGTCATTAAATCATTTCTTATTGAAATAAAGCATATTTTTTCTGCTCATGTGAAGTTTATTTGTTTTGACAGTGCATAGGAGTTCACCACTTTACAGTTGTCTGATTTCCTCAGGTCTCGTGGTATTGTTCACTAGACTTCATGTGCGTACACATCACAACAGAATGGTGTTGCTGAACGCAAATATTGTCATCTTCTTGATGTCACAGGGACTCTTTTTTTTAGAGTTCACATGGACTCTTTTGATTTCGAGTCATGCTCCTCATTTGTTCTGGAATGATACGGTTTTCACAGCTTGCTACTTAGTGAACCCCATGCCTTCCACAGTTCTTGGAGAGAAGGTTCATCTCTCGATTGCGTTTTCTGAGGACCTATTCTTTCTTACTTCCAGGGTCTTTGGATACGTGGCATTTGTCCACAATCTTCTTTAGGATCATGACAAGCTCTCTCCAAGAGTTGTCAAATGCATGTTTGTTAGCTACTCTCGTACCTAAAAAGGGTATAGATGTTGTAATCATGTCCGGAGAAAGTATTATGTGAGTGTTGATCACATTTTTGATTTTGTCATGTATTTTTCTCCCACAGGTGATATGTTGTCTAACTCTGATTCTAGTGAAGATGTTTTTGTTCCACCACCTCTGTTGCTTCCACTACGACCTATTCAGGTTAAGCCATAGTTATCTCCTTCATCACCACTACCACCTCCATCACCATGTACCCTGACACGGTTTCTACCATGTTTTTACATTCGCAGGCCCTCTACTCTTTCCCCCGCTCATGCGCTTTCCTCATCATTCATTCACGCCTCAAGTATGTACTGAACACATTGTTTCTACTGATGGACCTGGTGACATGATTGTTCCACAGAACAATGTACAAGAGGAACTGATACCTTCTCCAAAGAGCAGAGAGATTGATGATTAATATGCCTATTGCTTTGTGGAAGCCGTGTTACACTTGTGCTACTTACCCTCTAGCTGCTCATGTTTCTTTGTATTATCTTTCAGAGGATCATATGAGGTTTGTAGTGGGTCTATCAGCTGTTACTATCCCACGAACATACCGGGAGACACTATAGGACAACAGATGGAGACTTTCTATGGAAGAGGGAGTGGCAGGATTACAATCTCGTGGTACATGGAGCACAATTTCTGCTCCCCTAGGTGTTTCTGTGGTGGGGTGTAAATGGATATTTACGATAAAGCAACGGGCGGATGACTGTGTGGATCGTTACAAGGCAATGCTTGTAGCACGTGGGTTCACCCAGACATATGGGGCGGATTACCAGGATACCTTCTCACCATTGGCTAAACATTCTACTCTGCATATTCTTCTCTCAGTTCCTGTGACTTGGGATTGACTGCTTTTCCAGCTTGATGTGAAGAATATTTTTTTGTATGGGGATCTACAGATGGTGGTATACATGCATCAACCACCTAGTTTTGCTACTGAGGGGGAGTCTCAGAAGGTGTGCAGGCCCCGCAAGGCGATTTATGGCCTTAAGCAGAGCTTGGTAACTTGGTTTCTCAGAAGCTTTCAGAGTTGATAGAGCAACAAGGGTTCATGAGATCTTCTGCCTATCATTCTCTATTCATTCAGAGGACACAAAGAGGTACCGTTGCCATTCTGGTTTATGTTGATGATATAATTGTTACATGCAATGATGAGTAGGGTATTCATACTGATAAGGAGTTCCTTGGTCAACTGTTTGTGACCAAAGACCTTGGTAGTCTACGCTACTTCCTTGGATTAGAGTTCTTCAGGAACCAACATGGTCTTGTGATGACCCACAGGAAGTTTGCAACTGATCTTCTATTGGAGTCATGTATGGCAGAATGAAGGCCAGCCACTACCCCTATGGACCCAAGCATGAAACTATATGATGACGATACCGAGGTAGACAAGAGGAGATACAAGGAGCTAGTTGGGAAGCTCCTTTATGTAACATTTACCTTGCCAGATATTTCCTTTGCTGTGAGCAAAGTGAGTCAATTCATGGAGCAACCCAGGCATACACATATGGATGTAGTCCATATGATTCTGAGGTATCTAAAGATCTCACCAGGTAGTGGTCTTCTATTTAGCAGATGCACTTCTCTGGCTGTGATAGCATGCACAGATGTCGATTATGCAGGATGCCCAGAAACAAGAAGTCTACATCTGGCTTTGTAGTTTTTATTGGCGATTCCCTATTATGGAAAAGCAAGAAGTAGACAATTATTGCCAAATCTAGCGCAGAATCTGAGTACATAGCCATGGCTCAGGGGAGCACAGAGATGATGTGGATTGTCAGTTCTAACTGACCTCGCTATTGAGGTACCCCTTCCCATGCAACTCCAATGTGACAATCAAGCATCTCTATTTATTGTCAACAATTCAACATTCCACGAGAGAACCTAGCATATTGAGGTGGATACCAGAGATATGATATAGAAGGGACTTGTATCCACCTCCCATGTCACTTCAGGAGATCAGAATGCTGACATATTCAACAAAGCACTTGCTTGAGGTCCATTTCAGAGATGCAATTCCAAGCTGAGCATGATGGATATATATGCTCCAAATTGAGGATGAGTGTTGACATACTTGTATTCTTTTGTTACTTTCTCTTATTTATGTTTCTATCTATCCACCGTATGTAATTTACCCTAGGGCTTTTCTCCCATATTAGATTGTCCTAGGGTCTCTATGGAATCATCTCATTCTATTCTCTCCACATAACTCTCCACATAAAATAGTATTTCTTCTCACTTTCCTTGCATTTTTAACTTTATTTTGTGTGGAATATGCGGCGAAGTCGTTATTGGAGACAGGTAGAAAACATCCTATCGATATTGTTATGACAATACGTTACCGACCATACATAGAACCTGTGTCGTGAAATCCACTGGAAGGTGTCCTGTGTAGTTTATATTACTATGATAGCATATGTAACAGACTACACGTAGAATTCATGACTCGGTTTTCACAACCATGTTATGCAAGCATACGTATGTAGCTATTTTATGTCCTCATGTATGTGTATATTGCAACTGATGCAAAAGTATACATGCTTACTTGCTTGGGGAACTGCATTTATGTCAGCATGCACTCAGAGATTTCAAAGCTTCTATTATGATTTTATAAACTGGTCGAAGATGTCGAGATTATATGTTAGATGTCAATAATATTTTCTTTTCTCAAATGACTAGTAAAATATATATTTTTGTACTAATTATATTTTGTGCCTCAAACCAGGTTGGATGTGCTTGGTTTGCATGAGTTCGATAGTGTGCGAAAAAGAATGTCTGTGATAATCAGGTTCCCAGACAATACTGTTAAGGTTTTGGTGAAGGGGGCAGATAATTCAATGCTTAGTGTTCTGTCAGGCGCTACTGATATAAAACATGTTACTGAGAGACATTTGGCTGATTATTCAACACAGGGATTGCGCACTCTTGTAATTGCTTCAAGGGATCTTAATGATGCGGAATTTGAGCAGTGGCAGGCAAGGTATGGGGAAGCGAGCACTTCATTAACTGAGCGATCCCTAAAGTTACGACAAACTGCAACTTTTGTAGAATGTAATCTTAAGCTATTAGGTGCTACTGCAATTGAAGACAAATTGCAGGATGGTGTGCCTGAAGCCATAGAGTCCCTGAGACAGGCAGGGATTAAAGTTTGGGTTCTCACAGGAGATAAACAAGAAACTGCTATTTCGATTGGCCTATCTTGCAAACTCTTGACCAAGGATATGAATATGATAATCATCAATGGTACTTCAGAGGATGAATGTAGAAAACTTTTGTCAGAGGAAATGACCAAACACCAAATAAGGAGTAAGTGTTTGGACAAAAGGAGTTCCAACTCCAGTTCTCATGGGATCCATGTAAATGTACAATCTGCTGATGACTCGCTACCGGAAAACGTGCCACACAAGGTGAAAACTGCTGCTAGTCCTGATGACTCGTTACATAGACTGGGAGTCAAGAACGATACAAGGGATGCTTCATTGGCACTCATAATTGATGGGAACAGTCTGGTTTACATTTTAGAGAAAGATCTAGAGGAAGAGGTATGATCAGTTCCCGCTTATTTAAGTTTAAGATACAACAAATTATGTTTCTACCCTACGTTAGACATGGATATATTTATTGTAAGTCAGGCTAGAAGGGTCATGGTATACCCACCAATGAAGGATGAAACTGAAACCAAGCTTTTTCTCATATTGAGGTGTCTATTTCTGGAACAAACATGGATTTAGCTCTAAATAGTTCATATCATGCTGATATTAACCTTGCAATTCATTTCCATCTGGGGCTATCCAATACTTGTTCTTTTTCCGTAGCCTCGCTTCAAGGCTGTTGATATTTCTGTAATTAGAAATCAATTTGCCACTGTTGACAAATGTTACTGCTGAGAGATATTTATTTTGATAAGACAACACATAATATTATTCAAACATTGATATAAAAATAATTATTATAGTAGTCTTAGTGCAGGAGTAGCCATAGCGTAGAGGAGGTCAAAGACTCGAAGCCAGGGGACGAGCCGTACTTGAGAATAGTAAGGGGGGGGGGCGAGGAGTAGCATAAGAGAATCTGAGGTCAAAGGTCAAGAGGTCAAAGATGCTAGGATTCGGTAAAAAGGTGAAAGGAAAAACGGAAGAGGAAGCAGAGCATAAAAAGATAACAAGTAGGTTCGTCTTGCTGTCTGTGTGCAAAGGGCCCCTAAGGCAAGAAGTTCTGGGAGATTCCCAGCCCTAATCCGCCAAGGCAAATAGATAGCATCATAGTGTCAGAGTGGATAGATTTTTGCAGTTCATTCCACAAGAGCTAATCGGCACCGTTGGTGTAGTGGAATAATCTACGGGGGTTCCGATCCGTAGGGGTCAAAGCTGAATTGAGAAAATCTACGTGAGAAAGACAAATATTGATTTTTGTGATAATCACTCCACTCCTCAAAGAAGTCCTATGAAGTAGTACTATAGGAAAGGCAGGAAGTGAAAAGTTCGTGAAGGACGATGACTATTTCATCTAGGGGGATGGCAATTGGAAGGTTAGTATGCATTGGGTTAGGAAAGATTCAAACATTGCTGTCAGCGAGGGAAACACAACGGCAATATTTTGGGATACATGTGTCTTCTATTTATATTAAGGTGTCTGGTTTTAACCCTAACCCTAGCTTCTCCCTATATAAGGAGTGCTCAGTTTCCCTTCATAATAACAGAAAACATTCTCCTCTCTCATTTTGCATGGTATCAAAGCATGTAAAAACCTTGCCTCCTTCCTTTTTCTCTCGATACCATCCCCTCCTTTTCCTCTTCTTCCATGTTGCCCCTCCCCCTTCTTCCTTTTGACGACAGCACATCAGCTGCAACAACAACAATAACAACAACATCCAGTTCCCTTACCCATCGGCAGCAACAACAACTATAAACAAACGATGTCAGTCATGCCCAATCTGAAATTATTGTCTACCAGGCATTATGCGAGGTTGTGAGCAATATCATGGACCAAACACCAAAAAATCTTCACATTACAAGGATATAATGAAGAACATTGGGAGCATTATAAGGTCAACAAACCTTTTTTTCCTGCAAATAGGTTAACTGCCTATGCTCAGTCGATTGGCTAGCTAGGCCGATCGGTTGGTTCGAGTACTCCATTCGATGGGTTAAAGAATATAATAACTATGTTTGACTAATCGATTGACTTATGAAGAAATAATATTCTATCTATTATAATATTGTTGTAGAAGGGGATCACCAAGGCTGGTTGCCATCATCATTGTGGAAGGGGATCATCGATGTGTTGTCTGAGATTGTGGTGAAGCTGAGACCTGTGCTAGGGGATGATACTTTTTCTGTTTCTGACTGGATAATTGGACGGGTGAGGGCATTTTGGGCAATTGCTTCCCAAGGCGATGCAGGATGGCGATAGATAAAGGGGCAACGGTGCAACAGATGTGGACGAGTGGCTCTTGGTCACCTACCTTCATGTCTTCCTTGTCGTTTCAAAGGGTTGATGAGCTCTTAGCTTTGATGGTGCTGTTGGCACACAGTGAGGGCCCGATGGATGGCATGGATCACTTTGCATGGGAGAATGTGAGATTCTCGATTAAGAAGGCCTGTCGTTTTTTGGTCGAGGAGGGGGATGAGGTGGTGGAGGAGGAGGTGTTGACGGATACCAAGTTGATATGAAAAAGAAAAAGTAGGGTGCCTAATCGAATACAGATTTTTTTATGGTTATTGCGGCAAGATTAGATTCTCACACAGGTTCGCCGTGGTAAGCTTCTGGGGTTGGAAGTTGGCATGTGCATTAGTTGTGGCATTGCTATGGAAGATTTGGGTCACCTCTTTTTCTCCTGCTCATCTTCTACTCATGTGTGGAATGTAGCCAACATTTCAGGGTTAAAGGGGCTAGACTGTGCCGGTTTTTGGAGGAGCTTCAGAGCGGTTTGCGGATATGGCTACGAGGGTAGTACTCATCCTTTTGCACTGTTGTGGGTGATTTGGTGTGCAAGGAATAATTTCATTTTTGGGGGACAAGTTTGTTATACTGAAAACATTGTGGAACATAGTAGAGCTCTCTGTACATTATGGAGGATGTAAATCACATATAACCTTTATAATTTTATAGTTTAATATATATGGCGGTGGGTCCCAATTTCTGGTACTCCACCCGTATACTTCTAAAAAATCTATTATAATATTGTTTGATGTTTTTCATTCTTTTGTTTCATAAGTATATGTTGGATGTATACAGTTGAATTGTAATTCAACGGGTACTTTTATCTTGATTTTTGTAAATTAATGATCATACATGTGTAAATATGTGAGATTTTAAGTATTAGACATAATTTTTCTATTTAAAATAATAAAAAATGCCAAATCGAATAATTCTGATTAATTTCATGCATTAACATTTATTCTTGTTCATTTTAAGGGATTTTACGGTCAGTTAGGGCATCGAGTGGGATTATCTCTGACTGGAGCAGTAAAAAATTTGTGTTCGTTGAGGATGAGACCATGGGTCATTATTCTATTTCGTTATTGCTCTAACGGAGAGCTAATGACTCGAGGGTTGTGGTTAGCAGTATATATGAATCGCCTAACGGTGCAAAAATCTCTGATTTGCTTGAGGATATCTTGCTTGTGCGAACAAAATACTCATTGGATGCATTATTAGTTGGAGGTGACTTCAATGTGACTTTCTGTCTCGATGATGGATCGAGAAAGCGGGGAGGGGTGGATACTGGTTCGGAGGCGCTTTCCTCTCTTATTAGTGAATATGGGTTGATAATTGATGCTAGTGGATTCCTGTACACTTGATGGAATGTCAGATCCAGATTACAAAATCCAGATTATGCATTGAGCGTTCTTGGTGCCGAGTGTGGCGATGTAGCTCTTCCCTTGGGCTTATGCACAAGCACTCCCACAAACTATCTTGGATCGTACTCCTCTTTTTTCTGATCTTCATGCGTGAACGTAAAGTCAATGACTTTCTTCAGGTTTGAGCGCACCTGAATGCATGAGGACGATTTCTGTGAAATGGTGATGAATTTTTAGAGGGAGTGTTAACCAATTGGGTTGGTCGTGGCTCGATTAGGGATCAAGTTGTCAGCATTGCGAAGGCACCTTTTGGAATTTAATAGAAGAATTAGGGAGCAACATCGTAGTAAAAGAGCTTTGACACTTGAAGTGGTTATCATACTGAACTTTATTGATGATGAACGAGAGTTAACAGTTGAAGAAATTGAGACGCGGACCACACAGTTGTAGGAGATACACTTAAAGGACAAGAAGAAGGAGGTTGATCGGAGACAAAGATCATGACAATGCTGGCTTTATGAGGGGCATGCCAATGCACATTTTTTTACTATGTAGCTTGTGGAAGAAGATGCATGAATTACATTCATAGTATGGCTCTTCGCATCCATTCATAGTATCATTGTGGATGGGGTTCCGTAAACTAGGGAAATTACTTGAAAATTCATTTTTTCTAAAACTAAGATTTCCAATATTCTTTAACCAATAAACGAGAAAGAAATACATAGTTTTTTTGCTAATAATAAGATGTTAACATAAATGTTACATTTTCATCCAATATCTATAATAGTTATAGTATGCTCCTTAGAGCCGGAACTATATTTGGAACTGAAATTAGAAGCCATTATTTTCACCTCGTGAACGTGAATATAATAGACGTGTACAATAAGAACAGAGGAAAAAATATGACAACAAAGATTACTAGCAAAATAATATCTTATGCACAAAATTGAAGATCAGAATGGTAGCTTAGAATTTGTATCCAACAAATTACTTTAAACTTAGAAGAATACTTAATTTTAAGAATAAAATGAGATACACACATGGACACATACACACACAAATCTTGTTAACTTGTATATCTAATAGTTGCATTGTAGATCTTGTAATTGCAAAATATATGCTATACGAAACACGTACAATTCAATTAACATAAAAAACAACATATCATTCACAAGCACAATATATATCTAACATAATAGTAGGCAATTACTTACAATCACAAGATGGGGTTAGGTGGAAAATTGACGTGGCTTGCTTGCATGAGTCAAAGATTGAGTCGTGAGAAGGGGTTAGGTGGAGCACCACTTCTGGTCCACATTTTACGGAGTTTTGATCGGTCATGACGATAGGGAGTTCATGGGGAGATTGTGGTTGCTTGGAATGGATATCTTTTTGACTTGCATGATGAAGTGATTTTGGTGCACTCCATATTTATGGTATTGGTGAACATGGTGAACTTGGCACATTTTACGGTCACCTCAATATATGGTATTGAAGGGGCCTCGAATGTGGTTTTGCAAAAGGAGATGTGGGAATTTAGGCGTAAACTCTCGGGGTGGTTTGGATAGTTGGTGGTGACTTCAATGTCATGCTTACTCAGATGATAGCTCGGGTAATCGAGGCACACGAGATATGGGATCTGTGTTGTTTATGGAGGTAGTAGAGGAGCTTGCCCTAGAGGAGTTGGATGCGACAAATTGTACATATACTTGGAAGAGTTCATCCTCTCGGTCTCATATTGATAGGTTTATACTCTCGATTGAAGCCATGGAGATGTTCCGCCCTGCTAGGGTAATTTTGTTGTCCATGTCAAGATCGGATCACACGTTGTTCTGTCTTGATTCTGGCAGCCGAAGAACCTCGTCTTCTTACTTCAGATTTGAGAGGTGCTGGATGCTGAAGGAGGGGTATAGATACATGGTGTGTAATTTCTGGTTTGAATAGGAGACTGAGGGTTCAACTATGGTTAGATTCGCTTTGATGCTTGCCACTCTACATTGAAGACTATCATCGTATAAAATAGTCTCGTAACGATCGTGAATTAAGGTGGAGTCCGGCACAAGATGAGATGGTAAGACTTGGTTTACTTGAAAACGCGAGGGTGCTGGATGATGAGGAGCTTGCAACTAGGGGTTTAGTGCAGACAAAGTTCCCGTCAGAAATGGTTGAAGGACGGTGACATAAACACAAGATTTTTCCATGCGATAGCTAATGGGCGACGGAGGCTGAATTTTGTTTACGTTGTGGAGGATGGGGGTCGCAAGGGTGGTGACGAAGTACTTCAGATACTTGAGTAGATGTGGTCCCCATTGCGGGTCGCGGTGTATCAGGTGGGGGTGGGTCAAAGTTCTGTTTCTGATGCAGAGGTCTTACATCATGTTTTGAGTAGCTGGAGGTGCTAGAGGCAATTTTTGGCCTAACTCCGGATGGATGCGTTGGTCTGGATGTGTTTCATTGTTTTCTTTTTCAGAGAGTTCTGGATCTAGTTGCAGAGGAGGTGATGGATATCGTAGCGGAGTTCATTGATGGCAACTTCGGGGTTGATAGACTCAATCGATCATTTATTTTTCTTCTTCCTAAAAGGTAGGTTGCGGTAAGAGTTGTAGACTTTAGACCTATTGCTTTATCCAATGTGATCTGCTTGATTGTGGTAAAAGTTTTTTTTTTGAAAACATTAACGATTCAGGGGAGACACGTCGTGGCGCTCGCCCCAGAAAATTTATTAGAAAGAAAGTCGAAACACAGAGAAAAGAATTAGGTACAGAAAGAGGGAGATTATGGTAAAAGTTATTGCCAACCGGTTGAGGGGAGCACTGAACAAGATCATCGCACAAGCTCAGAGTGCTTTCTTACCGGGCATACATCTCATTGATGGTGTGGTTATGGCATCGAAGATTGTAGTGGACTGGCGCAGGAGGAAGACAAAGAGTGTTCTATGGAAGGTGGACTTTTTGAAGACTTATGACTGTCTTGATTGGTGTTTCAACTGGGTGTCGCTACGTAGGTGGGACGTCTCAGATATATGGATCTCATGGATTGAGAGGTGTGCGACAACTATATCATGCGTTGTTCTTATAAACATACATCCAATGGGGGGATACTTCCAGCGTCAGCACGGTGTTAGACAAGGATGTCTGCTGGCACCGCTTCTTTTTGTGCTCACAATAGATGCTTTGATGACTATGGTGGATCACATAGTTTCGGGGGGATTTGCATTGACTATTCGTAGGGTGGAGCATTGGGCTGAGCCCGGCTAAACCTCGAAAAACATGGCTCGGGTCCGTTAAATTTTTTGGGCCTTAGACTGGGTCACGATTTGGGTTTTTGGGTTAGTTGAGGGCCCATGCTCGACTCGCCCCATTACCATTTTCATTCAATCTAACCTTTTGAACGAATTTTTATATCTGAGCCCCAAGGTTGTAAAAGTCGCCCGACTGGCCCGACTAGTAGGTCCGACTAGTCTAGTCAGTGGGGTGGCCGACTAAGTATCGGCTAATTCCGATTAGGTACACTTGTCGACCGATTTTTTGCTTGGAGATACCATATTCTTATATGTTTTTCTTTTTTATAAGCAAACTTATTATAATATGCTTAGTGTTTTATTTAAATTTAATTAATTTTTTATTTTATTATGATAGTATAAAAATGTACAAAATCTATGTAAATATATGCATGAAAATGAGATATATTTTTAAAATAATCATAAAATTCAACGCCGATTAAAGTCCGACTAAATCCGATTAGTCGTCCGACTGCCGATTAATCCTTAGTCGGTGACGCGACCGACCGAGTACCGACTACCGATTTTTGCAACCTTGCTGAGCCCAAAACAAATCGACTTATTAGATTATGAAAAGATGCATCTAAACAGATTATATATACTTCACATAAATATACTTTTTAGACAAACACAAGTCAACGAATATCATATAATCCAAATCGAATTAACACGGTCATAAAATTCCAAAGAAACCTATCATCTTAAAATTTAGTTATTTCTTGTATCCATTGTATTATACTATTATTCACTATCGTATAGTAGCTGCATGTCCAATGAAAACAACGTGAGTATTACCTGTCTTATTCATCGTAGGGGGAACGTACCCTCCCTTTTATTTATCACTACTCTATAGGGTACATTTGGACTTGTACTCTCTGAAGAGCTGCTGCTGATATTGCACGAGATAGCGGACTGCAGTTTGCAATAACATAGTGTAGTAAAAATGAAAAAAATCCTTGTACTATTTGAATCCTTTCATATATCTTCTAGAAAAGGGGAAATGGATATTATCATTTTTCCAATGCCATAGTCATGTCTTAAATTACTTCAGAACTTGGCAATGATATAAATAAAATTGTCTATTAGAATAAGGTTTGTCTAATTGACGTAAGGAAAATCTAATGTTCATTGTAACACATGTGGTCCCCCATGATTGTTTAGCCTGAAATAAAATTATTTAGCGGTCATATACATAAATCTTTACTAGTAGAAAAGAATTTAGATAAGGGTAAAATAAATATACCGTTATAACATCAATCTTAAATTGGTGATCCTTTTCTTATCATTCATCCGGATGCAATTCAAAATAAAAGTTTCTTTGATAGTAAATAACATTTGTAAGTAAATAACCATGAACTAACAAAAGAATCAACATATCCGCATGGACCAAGTCCTCTATATCATTAGCTTCTTCATTTGATGATCCTGGGCCCAACAACCAATCTTGAACACAAATCAGTTCCTCTATTGTTTTTTGACCCAACTGACTATGGTAAGCATCCAATACTCGGCTTCCTATGTTGAACGCAGACTCCGAAGCAACCGCGCACAATGGAATAGCCAGAAAATCATGAGCCAATGTAGAAAGTCTTCGATACTTGCTAGAATTCAATTTCCACCAATGTAGAATATCAAAGGAACCATTTTCCTCGTTATTGAAGTCTGCAGAGCTATCAACTAATTTTTTTTTGAAATCCATAAACGAGGGGGAGACACTCGATGGTGCACGCCCCAGAAGTTTTATTCAAAAGACAAAGAAAAAAAGAAGGGGTAAAAGAAACAAACACACGCCGATACTACAGAACTATTACAACGCCCAATCCTCCACCAAGCGTTTTGCAAAAATCCCCACGTTCTCCTTATAGAATCTTTGGCCCGAGAACAACAAATCATTCCTACCCCGCCAAATCGCCCATAGTATGGCCACTGGATATAGTATCTCCTTCGTCGGCCTATCCTTATTTGCCAGCAACGCATTCCAGAAGGTCTGGAGATCGTCTGTGCAACACCACTCCAAGCCAGCCCCCTGCCAAAGTTGAATCACCATGGGACACAAGAAGAAGAGGTGTTCCACGGATTCAATCGCCTCATTGCATAACAGGCACTTATCAGAGATGGAACCTAAAAATCTGGCACATCGGTCCCTCGTCATTAGCCTCAACCTCCTGAGCAGCCAAAGGAAGAAACCAATTCTCTCATGAAGCTTGAGAGCCCAGAAAAAACACAATCCTGGATAAGAATCTTCGATTGCGATGGCAGCGGCCGGGAGATAGCCCCAAAGGTCTTCTTGACCGTGAACGGAGCTTCCCGCCAACACCAGTGGTCACGCCCCCCGAAGGACGCCCCACCTCCCTCACAGCATCGAGCAAAGTCAAGAAATCCTCTAACATCTGGTCGGAGAAGTTTGCTGAGAAAGTGGGGCACCAACTACCATCAAGCCAACAACCCGCAACCAAACACAATTTGTCCTCCGCCAGTGCATACAAGCGAGGGAAGGACGCGCAGAGCCCCCCCTCCCCGTCCAATTGTCCGTCCAAAAAGAGAAAGAGTCCCCCCCACCAAGGACCGGCCTAAAAATCCTGATATTCTTCAAGAAAACCTCCATGACCCCCCTCCTAAAAGGGGTGGGGGAGGCCACCCGGGAGACATGCGAAGGCAACACCCCCCCACATTATAGATCCTTCGTACCACCTCGCAGCAGAGATCATCCCCCGGCCCTCATATCCTGCAAGCCCATTTGATCAGCAAGGCGTCGTTCATTTGCTCGATCGACTTCACTCCCAAACCTCCCTGATCCTTCCTGCGCGTAATATCCTCCCACCCAGCCAGGTGGACCCCTCTCGCTCCACCATTCTGCTTCCCCCATAAAAAGGCACGCATCCTCTTCTCCAGCCGAGCTCTGATCCCCTTTGGCACACGCCGATTGGAAAGAAAATAAATTGGGATGGACAAGAGGACAACCTTTAGAAGAACCGACCGGCCCCCTCTCGATAAGACCGCGGAATTCCACCCAGCCAACCTCGCCTCCACCTTCTCTACCACCCTTAGCCAATCTCTCGTCCGCGTTCTGCCCACGGATAAGGGCAGTGTTGCAGAAGACGGTATTCGGTATTCAGTCGGAGGGGTCACTGAATAGAGAATAATCGGTATTCGGACGACTATTCGGAAATTTTCTGTTTTGTATTTTTTAATATAAAATTTATTTATAATACATATATTCTTATATTTTTATACATATATGGTCATTAGTTAACATGAATCCAAGATAAAAGTACCAATCAATACAATAGATATATAGAATTTGACATTTGTGGTGATACCATGGTAAAATATAACCCATAAAAATTGAAAATAAAAAATAAAAAAAATGAAAATATCAAATGTCAAATTCCAGTTGGCCTAATAGTCGGGCCAGTCGGCCGAATAGTCGGTCGACTATTGACCGACTAGAGGTTTGTTCAGTTGGCTACCCCCCGCACCGCATAGTCGGACCGACTATTCGGGATAGTCGGCCGACTATTGCAACATCGGACAAGGGCATCCCCAAATACTCCATCGGCATGCTAGAGCAGCTTGACCCCAAAGCCACCGCACACTCGTCGGCCTCCTGCAATGCAAGGTCGAAGGGAACGAACTTGGACTTTTGATCGTTCTTAAGCATACCAGACAACTCACCAAAGATCTCCAGGGCCATAGCCACACCCCTAGCCACCTCCAGACCCCCTTCAATGAAAAAGAGCGTATCGTCGGCGTATTGCAGAATAGGAGCCAGCACGCCCTCCCTGGAGTACCCCTTCGATAGGCCGTTGTTGACCACACAAGTCGTTATATCAGACAGGACATTGGCCGCAAGGATAAATAGCATGGGTGTAAGAGGGCACCCCTGACGCAACCCCCTCCAGGGCTGGACTAACCCCCCCTCCGGACGGCCATTCACCATGATCGAAAAAGAGGCAGTGGTGACACACCGCTTCATCCATGAGATCTACCTCTCCGGGAACCCCTTTCTCCTAAGCACCGACCATAGAAAACTCCAATCAAGGCTGTCGTAAGCCTTTGCAAAGTCCACCTTCCAAAGGACACCACTCTTGTCCCTCCTATGCCAATCCGCAATGATCTCCGACGCAAGCGTGAGACAATCCGATATCTGCCTCCCAGGAATGAAGGCCGACTGTGTCAGGGAGATAACACTGCCAAGAATGCTGCTCAACCGGGTATCGAGTACCTTTGCAGTAATAAGATATAGGGTGTTTGAGACAGCAATAGGGCGAAAATCATCAATGGAAGTCGACGCCGAAGACTTGGGAAGCAAGATGATAAGAGCACGGTTGACCCTATCGAAACTCGCGTTCCCCTGACAAAACTCCAAGACCACCTCCAAAAATCTCCTGGCCCACAAGATCCCAAAAGTCTCTGTAAAACGACACCGGGAACTAGGGATGCAAATGGATATGGATATATCCGTATCCGATCCGTCACCGTATCCGTTTTATGCAGATTTTGACATCCGTATCCGTATCCGTTTTAAAATGGATACAGATATGGATATCATTTTGATATCCGCAAACATCCGTATCCGTATCCGTATATCCGTTTTTGTATATAAATATAATCAAAAATTTATTTTTAACCCTATATAACATAATTCTCTACCTCCTTTTACCATATTTATATATATTTTTTGATACAAACACATTTAGTAAATTAATATCCTGTGTTTTCTATCAAATTCTTATATATTTTAGTCGATTATATAGAGTATTTCTAACATTACTCATGTACGATCAGTATCCGTTTTACATTCGTATCCATTTTTTAAGGATATGGTAAGATAAATTTAATATCCGTCAATATCCGTATCCGCATCCGTATTCGTATTAAAAAACGGATGAGGATATGGTAATACATATATCCGTATCCGACCGTTTGCATCCCTACTGGGAACCCATCAGGGCCAGGTGCAGCATCGGCATTCAGATCCTACACAGCATCTTTGAGCTCCTCCAAAGTCACATCACGAATGAGTATGTCATGGTAAGAGTCCGCCACAGTACGAGTATCAAGGCCCAGCCTTCCTAGTGGGAGGCGCAGGTCCAATGAGCTATCAACTAAATACATATCAATTTTTGACTTTTTTATTTCCAAGCTCACTATCTCTTTCTTCTTAATCTTCTCTCCTCTTTCCTATAGCGGATCCACATGTATTGTTGCTTACCACGGTAGGCAACTGAGATTGTGTTCACTCTTGGGTCATGGTAGATTAAAATTGCATAGAGTATTCTTCATAAATTTTGTACATGGAAATCTCAACTTCGTTCATAAAATCGTCGACCTCAGAATCTGAATAAACTTTTGATAAGCAAAAAAAAATATTCGAACTTATATCTCGGATCAAGGGCGACAGAGATCACCAATGGTAAATTGCATTCGCGTTCCTTCTAATACTTTTTGAACTTGACACTCATTTTTGCTGCCATATTTCTTATAGAGAAGTCACCACTTATAAGTAAAATATTCAACTCTCTTTTGACTTCAAAGATATTGTTAAAAAATAAATTCGTGGTGGAATATCGATGCCTGGAAAAAACTTTTGACTTCAAAGATATTGTTAAAAAATAAATTCGAGGTGGAATATCGATGCCTGGAAAAAACTTTTGTTGAAGTATAAATTACCTCCAAAGCTGTACAAATATTATCCACCTTTTTCCTTTCTTCAATGCTCGGGATGTCAAACAAATACGGATAGCGTGACTTCATGCGAATGTAAACTTCCATGTAGTTTAAGGCTGACTGTACCATTAAAAAAGTAGAATTCCATCGTGTGCATACGTCTAAAACTAGTCTTTTTCTCGTAGTGTCTCGTTCTTGTTTGGCGACCTCCTTAAACTCCTCCTTCAACACTGTGAACATTTTACATACTTGACGAAAGTTTGATTTTAGCAACAATATCTTTAATTTCAATCAAACTATCTTGAACAATTAGGTTTAAAATATGTGCCCAACAACATACCTGAAAAATCTTCCCGTAGAGAATAAGGCCAGACTTGGGAGCGAAATGCTCAATCAAATTGCTAACTGCCACACCATTTGCAAATGCATTGTCTACTGTAATAGGGCAATAGTTTTCAATACTCCACTCAGATAATTGCTGAATAATTATATCAGAAATATTATCCCGAGTGTACGGAGATTGAAGCACACAAAAGATGAGAATTTTTTTCTTGAAAGCACAATGCTCATCAATATAATGGCCAATGATTGCATAATCGATTATTTGGATTGATGTCCATAGATTTGTTGTAATGCAAATTCTACGTGACGAATTTATAATCTCGTCTTTCAGTTTGATCTTCTCTGTATCGTACATTTTTTTGCAATCCCTTTTTAAAGTAAATCGGGAAACATGCTCGAACCTCGGTTGCAGAGTTGACAAAAATTCCTTAAAAGCATCTTTCTCAAGTAAGCGGAAAGATAATTCATGTTGAATAAACAATCGAGTTAGGTCTTCCCAACTCGTGTCCTGCTCAAAATTCCAATTCCCAAGCGTGGTTGTTGCATTTTCAGATGTTGAAAAATGCAGGAGCTGTTGACCGACATGTTTACTTTTACTGTGTCTGCAGTACTTATCGACATGTCTTTTTAAATGGCTAGCCCCGCCTTGTGTCCCACATGGCAAAATATAAAAAATGTACTAAACCTTCTCCCACTATAAGTAGGGTCGTCTACATGGATTCTTGTTCAAATCCATGTTGAAAGATTTGACTTTTTTTACGCTGGCCGTCAACTACCTAACGCAACCCCTACAAGAGTGGGATTTGAGCCCTGTTCTTTTGTGTGGTAAACACATTATACTATCACTAGACCACTAAATGCGTACATCACATCACAAAATATGATGACATTTTAAGCATTCACATTTTTTTACCATTGTCTGAAGACTTGACAATTTTAAAGTTATTACAAACGTCTGATAAAAATGCTTGGGTCGTTTATGACAATTTTTTCTGCCGATCTCAATGGGAGAATCACGATTGCCACGGACATTATCATTATCGGCATCTATTGCCTAACTATAATTAGATATAGTAAGTAACCAGTATGCACACAAAACCAAGAACTGGTTATGTTACTAAACATAATTACATCACATGTATAACATACTATGGCGTACATATTTGCATCACCAAACATTGAGCTATTCGTTATCAAAATTATTATGCGATTAAATAAGTACATATGTGATCAAAATTAACATTACCAAACATCACCAAACATTACATCATATATGTATATGTATGTATATAGTGTGTACCTACAATAATATTTTTTTTATCAGATTAAATAAGTAAAACATGCACATATGAAATTGACGAGTAATATTTATCAAGAGGACATATTAAAAAATAGTTTGAACAATTAGCATTGATGGGTCGAGGAGGGTTTTGTTGATTTGTGCAGATTCAAGAGTGGATGATGAGGGTCCTTGACCCGTCACTGAGGGCTGATCGAAGATGGGGTGTGCCATGTACTGCCACCGAGGGAGAGCACCAATGCTTCGTCGGATGGGATAATGAGGACTTGGAATGGGATAATGACACGAGTATGGCTATGGCCTATTATTTATGCGGAATTGGAATGGTCGAATGGGTGTTCAATTTGGTAAGTTCAAAATGAGTAATAATTGTTGGGTGAGGAGATTTAAAAATTTGAAAGAGGGGGAGGAGAGGGGACGGATCCTGATTCATGGATAGGATAATGAGGATTTGAATTTTGAAATGGGGAGGTGATTGCAAAATTAGGAAGTGGGTCGGGTCGGGCCATCAAGGCCCATCTCGGGTTCTGGTTGGGCCCAACCCATGCGTGAAAATTATATAAAATGAGGGCCCGGGCCCGACCCTCATTTACATTGGGTCTGAGCCAGGCCCGGGCTTTTTCATGTTTGGTCAGGGTCAGGGCCGGGCCGGCCTAGCCCAATGCTCCACCAAAACTATTCGAAGGAAGGTCTCTCTATACCCATTGTTTAATATGCAGATGATACGATACTGTTTGCGGAGGGTGGTGCTGATAACTGCAAGGGATTATTGGTAGTGTTAGATATTTTTGGTGTGGTATCCAAGTTGAGATTGAATAGGGATAAGTCGGAGTTCATTCCCTTTGGCTTGTTGGATGCTGATGTAGCATGAAGACCCTTCGGAATTTTTCTTATTTATTTCCGCTCAGTTATGCTACATTATCAATTTTATGTTAAGTCGTCAACTCAGAATTTTAATTCTTTTTTTAAAATGTCCATTATATAAGGCCTTGGATTTTTTTGCTTTGTTATTTTCTTTTGGAACCCTAATTTTTGTTGGTGCCTTGGTGGGTTTAGCCTATATAATGCCACCACCCCATGAGTAGAGATATGAATGAATATTTATTTCTCCTCCACTAATTCTCTCTCTCTCTCTCTCTCTCATTTCCCCTCCCCATCTCTTTTCTCTCGCGAACCCTAACCCCTAGCCCACGGCGCATTCCCCATCTCCCTGGTTCACCTTCGACAACACCGCCCCTCCTCTTCCTCGACGCCACCTGCCCTCCTTTCCCCTTCTCTAGTGCCCCCCCCCACTACTCCCCTGTGCTGCCGCTACTTCCGTTCCGACCACCTTCATTGCCGCCAATACTGCCACCCTCCGCCACTATCGCCCTCCCCGTCCCACCTCCGCGTCAACACCAACCTCCCATGCCTCTCTCAACCCCATCTCCAACCTAGTGTTACCATCGAACCGACCATCGTCACCTCATCTTCTTGCGATTGCCTACCTCTTCCCGCAACGTCGCCAACCGCCTGCATCGTGCTTCGCTTACCTGCCACACAATCAGATCGGAAGTGCTGCACTTCTCCTCTATTGTCAATTGTGGTATATGCCATCCAAAGCAACAATTTTCTTGTGTTTCCATTGACCGTGACCTGTTATACGATATTTTAGGTTTGGTGGGGTTTATATTCCATTAACTGAAGGCACTAACAATAAATAACCCATTAACTATTTTGGTTTGGATTCCTCTCGTGGATAAACATCGTGTTACTGATTTCTCTGCTATTAAATATTGTTTGGCATTCTGTTTATATATTTCAGAATCCATTAGAATTCAGTTCATTTATTTTTTTCTATTACAGTAATTTTCCTGCATCACTTATTCATTTGTCCTACCTTATGGCGTTGAACTTGGTTTTAACTATTGGCATAGTGTTTGCATCGCATTGTACATGGGTTGCATTAATTTGGTATCAGAGCATATCGATCCTTTTCGTTTTCATCATCTTGCATAACATTTAAAAAGAAAAAAAACAAAAAAACAAAACAAAAAGTAAGGTACACATGGCTGAAAAACTGAGTGCCTCTATGGCCGACGACATTACGCAAACTGAATTCTCATTAGAGTCCTTGTCCGCTCAAATGATACAAATGTTCAATCACTTCATCAGACAAATCACCACATTAAATGGTTATATGTTTGAGAAAGATCACAATAATGAAACGACGGCCAATGGTTGTTGCAAGAGTCAGAGATGACACTCACGAAGCAATACATCTCGAGAATCTAGTTCTTGTACATCTGATGGACACCTTAGCAACTATTGTTCCCATGAAAGCGAAGAATAAGAGATGAAACTCCTTTCATTTCAAAGAACCAAGAACCTCACAACCCATGGTATACATCACAACCTCCTAGTGGCTATCAACTCCCAACCCAGACATGGTCCTAGGCATGATAACATATGGGATCGAGGCATCCGGCTTGATGTTCCAGAGTTTGACGAAGGACGAGACCCTGATGTTTTTATGGATTGGCTCCAAAAGGTCGAACACTTCTTCGTATGGAACTATGGAAGGCTATGCCAAGCGAGCGAAAAGCAAGGCCCTAAATATCGGTTTCTGTCACCATTTCGGTATCGACCAAAACAGAATTTCGATGGAATTTCGGTCATTTTTTATACTAGGACCTCTATATTTCAGTCATTTCAATCATTTCGGTCGAATTTCAATTTCGACTAGATATCGATATTCGATAGAAATTTGACCGAATTTCGCTGAAATTTGAGGCCATGGCGAAAAGTACAATTCGTCACGATCAAACTTAAGGGGCATGCTTTGTTATAGTGGGATCGTTTGCAATCAGAACACAAACGGAAAGGAAAAGACATGATCCACAATTTGAGTAAGATGAAAGCCAAATTAAAAATAAAATTTGTGCCCTAAATTAAGCGAGATTTATATGCACGATTGCAATCTTGGAGACAAAGTACCATGAGCGTAAAAGAATACATCGAAGGATTCCAGTGTCTCATGCATCGCAACTGGTTGCAGGAGACTCCTATCCAAGAAGTCACCCGCTACATGCAGGGACTTCATCAAGTTATCCAAGATGAACTCTATCTCCATAATTGTCAAGAACGTTGAAGAAACCTATAAGCGAGCTGAGCGAGTTGAAGCCAAGCTTGCTAAAGCACAGACAAAGAGAACGTCTTTCTCGGTGAACACTGTCCTATGAACTAATGTCCCTATGACGACCACAAAGCCTACGACTTCCCCATAGATTGTTGCTACTAAGTCCCAAACCAAACCCTCAATTGATGTTGTCCCTCGCCCATCTACTGGAAACCCTTGTTGATCGAGCATTTTGGGAAGTTGACTTGTTGTGGGACCTGATACTTGTTTCAGGTGCTATCAGAAGGGACACCGAGCGGCTGAATTCCCAAACCCTAAGATGGTTGCCGCCCACCTATGCTCCACTGAGGATATCGAAGATCCTACGCCAGTTGATCAAGATGCGTTTGAAGAGGATCAAGCCACATTTGTTGTCGTCACCTTTGGAGTTGATGAGTACGAACTTCTTGGAGTGGATGAAGACATATCTGGGCCTTTTCTAATTATTGAGCATGAAGGATTTATCGCTCCCGACAGCGCACCGACGAGCATTTTAATCGCCCCCACAATCGATAACACTGATAGCTGGCTATGACGCAACATCTTCAGAACCACATGCACCTCTGGAGGACATCGTTGCTCGTTGATTATTGACGGAGGTAGCATGGAGAACTTTATGTCTCACGAAATGGTTGGTAAGTTGGAATTGCCAACTCAACCACTTGATAAACTGTACAGTGTGGCATGGTTCCGAGGTAGCACTCAACTCCCGATCCATCGTAAGTGCCTCGTTAGCTTCTCGATTGGCCCATCTTATATGGATGAGGTCTAGTACCATGTAGCTCCTATTGATATCTGTCATGTGCTACTTGTGAAACCTTGGTAGTTTGATAGGGATGCTAAGCACAAGGGAAAATTGAACACGTGCTCATTTCTTGTAAACAAGGTACGTATGACCCTCATGCAACAACGTGAAGCCCTTAGTCCTCGGAAAGAGGCTTTTCTACGATCTACGATCACACAATCTGCTAAAACTGCTTCGTCGTCAAAGCATTTGACATGCGCTTCTTTATTGTTAATGAAAGCTCAAACGTTCCAATGAGAAGTTCAGGAGAACTCCACCATTTACTTGTTGGTGAGATGTGATGTGAACGACCAAGCGATGACCTTATCTGGAGTTCTACCTGAGGTAAAACCAATCCTTCAGGAGTTTGCGGGCATTATACCCGAAGAATTACCTGAAGGCTTACCCCCATTGCGTGACATTCAACACCACATCGACCTGATCCTTGGAGCGAGCTTACCACATTTACCACATTATCGGATGACCCCGAGTGAACACAAAGAGTTGAGCAAGCAGGTCACTGATCTTCTGCGACGTGGTTATGTTCGTGAGAGTATGAGTCCTGTGGCTGTTCCCGCTCTACTTACTGCCAAAAAAGATGACACATGGAGGATGTGTGTGGACAACCATGTTATCAACACGATAACTATCAAATATCGCTTTTCGATTCCACACCTTGATGATATGCTTGGCATGCTATCTGGTGCCAAATTGTTTTCCAAGATGGATCTTCGGAGCGGATACCCTCTGATTCGCATCCGTCCTGGAGATGAGTGGAAGCCAACTTTCATGACCAGAGATGGTCTTTATGAGTGGACTTTGATGCCCTTCTGCCTGTCTAATGCCCCAAGCACTTTCATGCCTACTGTGAATCATGTTTTGTAGATCGTATAATTTGTGGTTGTGTACTTCGATGACATATTGATCTGCAACTTGACTACGAACGATCACTTTTGCGGCAAGCTTTGGAAACATTGAGAGCCCAACAATTGTTTGTCCACCTCAGGAAATGCTCCTTCATGACTGACATAGTTCTCTTCTTGGGATACATTGTCACTGCTGACGGACTCAAAGCTGACCCTTCCTAGGTTCAACCCATTCAGAGCTGGCATGTGCCACGAACCCTCACCGAGATTCATAGTTTTTTGGTGTTGGCTTCATTCTATCGATGATTCATCCAGAATTTTAGTGCTTTTGTTGTTCCATTGATAGATTGCACTTGTAAATGCGCATCCACCTGGTCCCCTGAAGCAGAAGCAACTTTTCACAAGCTGAAACATCAGTTGACCAATGCATTTGTTTTGGCACTTCTTAATTTCTTCGAGGTTTTCGTGGTTGACTGTGATGCCTCACATGTCGAAATTGGTGCCGTCCTAAGTTAGGAAGGATGCCCTGTCGCATTTTTCAGTGAAAAGTTCAATGAAGCGCGATCACGATATTCCATCTATGACGTTGGATTCTATGCCCTGATGCAAGTTCTCAAGCATTGGAGACATTATTTGATTCAGCAATAATTTGTCCTTAACTCTGATCATGAGACTTTGAGGTATCTGAACTTCCAAAAGACCCTTAACATGCATCATGCAAAATGGGTTAGTTTCCTCCAAGAATACACCTTCCACCTTAAGCACAAGGTTGTGATCTTGAACCGTGTGGCAGATGCATTAAGCAGACACACATATGTCTTTGCCACAATGACAGCAAGCACAACGGGATTTGATGTTCTCAAAGATCTTTATTCCATTGATCTTGACTTTGGTCCTATTTACACTGAGTGTATTGACACTGGACGAGATCCAATAGCCACTTATATCCTTCATGAGGGATTCCTATTCAAGGCGCACCGACTTTGCATTTCCGTCACTTCATTTTGTGAGAACCTCATTTCAAAACGGCATACTGGAGGGTTAGATGGACACTTTGGATGAGATAATATCTTGGCTCTCCTCCAAGAGCAATTTTATTGGTCGCAATTACGAAAGGATGTTACCAACTTTGTGCGAAAGTGTCAAATATGTCAGAGATTCAAAGGCCACAGGTAGAACACTGGACTTTACACAGCCCTTCCGACCCCGATGCGACCTTGGGAAGACATCACCATGGACTTTGTATTGGGTTTACCTCACACGATTCAGAAAGTTGATTTTATATTCGTGGTGGTGGACATGTTTTCTAAAATGGCACATTTCGTTACATGTAAAAAAACTTCAGATGCATCTCATATCGTTGATTTGTTTTTTTGTGATATCGTTCGATTGCATGTGTTCCGCATTTTACATCTAATCGCGATACCATGTTTTTGAGTCATTTTTGGCGCATGCTTTGGTCTCATCTCGGTACTTGTATGCAATACAACATTGCTTATCATCCACAAACAGATGGGCAAACCGAAGTAGTTGATAGATCTCTAGGGAATTTATTGCAATGTCTTGCAGGGGCCTCTCCTTCCAAATGAGATCTAGTTCTTCTCCAAGCCAAATTTGCGTATAACAATTCTACCAATAGATCCATCGACAAATCACCCTTTGAGAGCGTGTAAGGCTTTCCAATTCCCTAATTTCTAGACCTTACCCTTACAACCATACAAGGGAGGAATAGTGCAGCCACAGGAGACCTGGTCCAGCACCTAACCCACATCCATACTGAAATCCACGCTGAACTCCAAGCCATGACCCAGAAATACCAAGCCCAAGCCAACCTACATCGTAGAGAGAGCGGGTTTAGAGTTGGAGATTTAGTGTTGGTTCACATAAAAAGAGAGGTTTTTTTGAGTTTCCATCAAAAATTGAGTGCTCGAAAGATTGACTCATTTCGAATCCTCAAGCGAATTGGGCAGAATGCCTACCTCCTGGATCTACCGCCAGATGTTCAGACGTCGTCAGTCTTTAATGTGTCAGATATCTTCTTATATCATTGAGATGACCAGCTTACGAGGGCCATACCAATTGATTCTGTTGATGATACACCCCAACCGTGAGCTGCGACTGATGCTGATCAGAGAGAGGATATTGCCGACATGCAGGATATGATGACTGGACGTAGTCTCTCTCGACGACACTTAGTTAAGTGGAAGGGACGATCACTGATAGATTGCAGATGGATTGATGAAGATGAGCTTCGACGACTACGTCCTGATATACTCCGAAATTATCGTGACGCCATCTCGACGGAGAGAGACTCTTTTCAGTTGGGGAAACTGATGCAGCATGAGGATCCCCATCTCTTTTCTCTCTCGAACCTTAACCCCTACCCAAGCTGCCTTCCCCATCTCCCCCATCGACAATGCCACCCCTCCCTCTCCTTCTCTTCCCTGACGCCACCAACCCTCCTTTGCCCTTCTCCGATGCATCCCCCGACCCCCCACTACTCCCCTGTGCCACTGCCACTTCCGTTCCCGCCACCTTCCTCGTCGCCAACACTGTCGCCCTCTCCACTATCACCCAACCCACGCCACCCCCGCGTCAACACCAACCTCCCGTGCCTCCCTCAACCTCATCTCCAACCTAGCATCGTCGTCGAACTCACCACTGCCACCTCGTCTTCCTGCGATTGCCTGCCTCTTCCCGCGTCGCCGCCAACAACCTGCACCGTGCTTCGCTTTTCCACCACACAATCAGATCGAAAGTGCTGCACTTCTTCTCCCCTGTCGGTTGTGGTATGTGCCATCCAAAACAATAGGTTTCTTGTCTTTTCCTTTGACTGTGACATGTTATATGATATTTTGGATCTTATGGGGTTTATATTCCGTAAATTGAAGGCATTTACAATAAATAACCAAAGACCCATTAACTATTTTGGTTAGGACTCCTCTTGTGAATAAGCAGTGTGTTTTCCCTCCCGATTGTTACTGATTTCTGCTATTAAATACTGTCTTGCATTATATATATTCAGAATCCATTAGAATTCAGTCCATTTACTTTTTTTTCTGTTACAGTAATTTTCCTGTGCCACTTATTCATTCATTTGTTCTGCCCTATTACATTGAACTTGATGTTAAACATAGGCATAGTGTCTGCATCGTGTTGCACATAGGTTGCATCAGATACGGAGATCGAACTTTGTGCTAGGTGGTTATGATCGTCGCGTAAGGATTTGTCGTTGCGCTACCTTGGAGTGCCTTTGGTGTCAAGGAGAATACGTGCTGCGGACTGGCTACCGGCTGTAGAGAAGTTAGAGCTGCATTTAGTAGGATGGAAATCAACTTGCTTATCTAGGGGAGGAAGATTCGTGCTATTGAAGTTGGTTTTATCTGCGATCCCTATTTTCTTCATGTCGTCCAATCTTATGCCTATGGGGGGTGTAGAGGAGGTTGGAGGAGACTATCATGAGGCATTTTTTGGTTAGCCTCTGGTCATGCAAACGGGTACGCTCTAGTGGATTGGAGGACGATCTCTTTCCCTTAGGAAGAGGATGGGCAAGGGGTCTGAAGTTTGGAGGAGATGAATAAGGCATTGCTTAATAAGTGGGTTTCTCGCATTTGGGGTGGTTGTAACAGCCTGGTTTGTACCTTGATAAGGAGAATCTATGGTTTCGATTGCTCCTTTCTGGTTCCTGTTGATCTTGGCCTTGTTCCTTTTTTGGAGGGACGTGTGCCGTGTAACACAAGAGATCCACCTGTTTGTGAGAGCTACCGTTGGTAATGGCACTGGTTTTCAGTTCTAGATGGATGACTGGGCTAAGGGTGGGACTTTGCAGATGAGATTCCGCATCTGAAGGCTTTGGCGATGCATCTTTGGAAGTATGGGATGGACATCGTTTCTTTCCACAATTCAGATATGAACTTTTGGATCAAAGGATGGAGGAGCTCATGACTATGCTTGAGGAGCTGGAGATAATGGTAGGACCTACTGATGGGCTTGACTATTGGACATGGTGTGACATATCCTTTTACATCAGAAAGGCATACGGAGCTTTAAAGGGCCCAGTGGTTTTTGACCCAGGGGATGCGTGTCGGATTGCCAAATGATATGAAAATAGAATATTCCAAATCATGTGAAGATCTTTTTGTGGTTGTTTAGAAGAGAAAGATAGATGTTTGGTATTTACGAGGATCGTTCAGGGTGGCCCAATGTGCTGCAGGTGTCTAGTGGAAACTGAGGATGCTGATCACCTTTTTTCACTTGTCGGAGATGGAACACTTTTGGGCATCGGATGATAAGTTCCTATAATGCATCTGGATTCTGGTGCTCCATTGGAGCAAATTGGAATGACGTTGAGAAGGAGAGATCGAGGTGTATTGCAAAGATCTGGGTATTGTGGTTGGCTAGAAATGTGGTGATATTTAAACAAGACCGTTTTTATGACGATAATGTGGTGGTTCATGCAAATGCATTGAACGAGAGTTGGAACTGTAATCATGTATAACATTGTAAATGCAGTAGGACTATAATAATTTCTTTGGTGATAAATGGCAAAGTTTTTAGGCACCCAACTATCCGGTGGATGTCCTTTGTACTTAAAAAAAGCATGGTTTAGTTCAAATCATTGGCGATCAGACTAACGGAAGGGCACAAATAATCATTGTGGAAGAAGTCGGGGGTTGAACCGATATTCTAAAAAAATGATTTGTATAACATATATTGCAATATCTCAGAGGGACACAACTGATAAAATTCCTATAAAGTATTTCAAATACATATATTATTTTTATATATGGTCATTACTTAACAAGATAAAAGTTCCAATTAAAATTTAGAAAAAGTGACAATGCACAAATGGATGGTTTTAGTACCAAAACGAAGAGGCCATGTATCGTAACTTCTATTTAATCACGGTAGTTGAAACTATTTTTATTCAAAACGACATCATGGGGAAATTAAGTTGGAGCATTGGCATTTTTTTCGATGATATTAAGATAAATCAGAACTCACAGAAAATAAAAAAAGTAAAAAATTCCCGCGATTAACTAATAGTCGGCTGAGATCGACTATTGACCGAGTATTGATTATTCAGTCGGCCACCCCTTTGCATCTTATAGTTGGACCGACTTTTTGGTCCAGCTGACCGACTATTGCAATAGTAGCTGGATGTCTTTAGACCCATTGCATTGTTTAATATAGTCTACCTGATTGTGCCTAAGGCGTGCCCATCCTACTTAGAGGGGTACTGGATTTTATTGTTTCGCCGCAACAGTCGGCCTTAATTCTCGACCATCAATTGATGGGTAGTGTTGTGGGTTGCGGTGTCAGAGACTCAGAGGTTATTGCTGATTGGATGAGACATAAGACTAAATCCATGCTTTGAAAAGTGGACTTTCTAAAGCATATGAGCGTGGATTGGAAGTTCATGTAGGCTTCACCTTGGAATGGTTTCCCGGACATGTGGATCACTTGGATCATCTTCGGTGTTGGTCAGTGGCTTACCAAAGGGTGGCTTCTTTCAACCATAGAGGGGGATTATGCAAGGGTGTCTGTTTGTCCTGGAAGCTAATGCTCTATATGTTATGGTTAGGTTCGTTGCTAATGGAGGTTTCTTCAAGGGTTTTCTCTAGAGATGACATCTCCACCCACGTTCTTCAGTATGCAGATAATACAATTTTCCATCTGAGTTGGGGTTATTGAAAATAGGAGAATTAGGGATGTGATGGACACTTTTGGTGAGATCTCGTGTCTGTGGGTCCATGGACTAAAGTCATATCGATATGGTCGGGGGGTCTGAAAGCATCCTAAGAATGCCAAAGGTGAGCTTGCCAATTACTTATTTGGAATATGCCTTTCGTGTGTGGAGAATTGATGCATTCTAGTTATCCTTGATTGAGAAGCTTGACAAGTTGGCTAGATTAAAGGCCGTTTGCCTCTTTGAAGGAGGTTGTCTGGTTCTTGTGATGGATGTATTCTCAGCTATGCCAGCCTTCTTCGTATCTGCGTGGCTGCTACCTTTGGAGATCCAAAAGCATCTTGAGTCTATGATGCGCCATTCTTTCTTGTCTTCATACGGGGAGATTGTCAGGTATCTCCTTCCTAAGGTGGAGGGTGGAGACTCATCTTGTTAGAGATGGTGGATTGATGGTACTTAGCTTTAAGATGATGGATAAGGTGCTACTGGCAAGGTGGGTTGTGCAGATTGGGGGTGAGGGAACATAGGCTAACAAGGCTACTTCACTCTATCTATGTTATCATTTCCAGCCTCTGTGTACGGCCGGGGTTTGTCCTTGCGCCTTACATGTTTTGGATGGCATCTTCTGTGTTACTTAAGGTAATTCCATCGTTGAGATCTATATTGGGGGACTCTAGATTATTATCCTTTTAGACTGATGATTTGACTATGGATGGAGCTTTGCATGACTTATTACCATAGCCTTTTGCTCCAGCCGCTGATAGGTTATTGTGTGTTTCTGTTGCCTGTCCGAATGGGGCATGTGCTCTATATGTTGTGCGAGTTCTCAAGTCAGAGGGTGGATAACTTTTTGTAGATGAGTAGCTATCTAACAACGGTTGGTGGACCTTCAGATGGTTCGACCTGTCAATCCTTCAGGACCCAAATAACTCAACTTTCGCCCATGAACGGTTTGTGTCAATGGATTAGTTCGATCCAAAACGAAGGCCTACAAGGTCCCATCTGCTTTGATGGATTTTGATCCTGGTAAGTTGGTTCAGGATTTTGTGTGCATTTGGAGCTGGAAAATTTCTTTTCAAGTAAAGGTCTTTCTTTGGCTTTTCAGGCCGGTACATAGTTTGATGGGCTCATGGACTGCCATACTTTTCCACGGTGTGCCTAATGTTTATCCACATTGTGAAGGGAATGTTAAGATGCCAAACCCCTGTTTGAATATATGGTGTCAGGGTGTGTGCTTGGGAGACTGTTTTACTTTTAGGGGTAGATACCGTGGGAGTATATTGATAGTGATTGGAGGGGCTAGGAGGATGGAACGATGTTATCGCTGATAATTCATTTACAGAATAATTTTATAAAAATGCCCAGGTCTTCTGCTCATTCTGTATATTGAAAGCTCAATTTTTTGTGGACTTCTGACAGCTGCTCTCCTTTCACAGCTATTTTATCTGGCCACGTCTTGTGAAGTTGTACTTTGTTGTCGTGTTGCTCCTTTGCAAAAAGCAGGTATTGTTGATCTAATTAAAAGCAGAACCAATGACATGACGCTGGCTATTGGTGATGGTGAGTAGTAGTAGTAAGCTATTTTAATATCAAGTCATTGCATCTGCCTATTTTTGTAATAATTTTTTGTATTTACCTCTTCTTGTATCCGAGCATTGAAAATTTCCATTAATATGGTCATTTGGTATGGTGCATGGATAAATGTATTATTGGGGTGTATGATATGATTCTGTTTGTTCTGAGCGTTCCTTCTTGGAAATTGTTACAAAACCAGAGTTGTTTTTCCTGTGAACCATGGGCCCTCTTATATCGGGGAGAGATCTATGTGCAAATTACAAAGGACAGAAATAAGAAAAGATAAATAGAGAAATGATACATAAAACATAAAACTATCTCTACATTTCCTCTCAAGATGGAGTGTAGATGTTGATCATGCTCAGCTTGGATGAACACTTCTGAAAAGATCCTCTGAACTAAGCCTTCAGTCTTGGTAAATATATCTATTGTTTGATCTCCTGAACTGACGTGAGTGTAAAGATAAAACCTTTCTGGATCATGTCCTGTCTATAGTGGTAGTTCAGCTCAATATATTTGGTTCTCTCATGAAATGCAGGGTTGTTGGTAATGAATAGTTTATCACACTTTAACTTCATAGGAAGAGGAACATCTATATGTAAATATGCAATTCCAGCTATAGCCCACATCATCTCTGTGCTTGTTGAGCCATACTCCTATATTCAGATTCAACACTTGACCTAGCAACCACAGTTTGCTTTTTACTCTTCCAAGATACAAGAGAACCACCAACACGTACATCAAAATCTGAAGTGGACTTTCTGTCTTTGGGGAACTCTACATAGTCTGCATCTGCACATTGAAATAGTAAGATATGGCGTTTCCTGAATAACAATCCTGCACTTGGAGATGACTTCAACTATCTCGGTATTATATATACAACATCCATATGTACCTGTCGGGGTTGCTTTATGAACTGACTCACCCGACTAACTGCAAAGGAGATATCATGCATAGTAATAGTGATATAGAGGAGTTTTCCCACTAATTCTCTGTATCTTCTCTTGTCTACTTCATATATATCATCCTTATATAGTCTCATACAGGGATCCATAGGAGTAGTAGCAGGTCTACACCCTATCATTCTTGTCTCAACAAGCATATCTGTGACGTACTTCCTCTGGGTCATCACAAGACCCTATTGATTTCTGACAAACTCTAATCCCAAGAAATACCTTAGAGTGCCAAGATCCTTGGTGACAAATTGACGTCCCAGAAACTCCTTTGCTTTTTTATCCTCGGCACATCATCTCCTGTGACAAGTATGTCATCAACATGGACCATAATTATGATAGTACCTGTAGTTGTTCTATGAACAAATAGAGAGTGGTCTGCATTTGATCTTCTAGATCCCTGCTTCTCAAATAAATCTGAGAGCTTATGAGATCATGCCCTCAGGCTGTGCTTCAGGCCATATATTGCCTTGTGAAGTCTACAAACCTGTTAACACTACCCCTCAGCAACAAACCTCAGAGGTTGCTACATGTAGACTTCTTCTTGAAGATCACCATATAAGAATGCATTCTTAATATCAAGCTGAAATAAAGGCCAATCACCGCTGCAACTGAGAGAACCAATAAAGTAGAATGGCGAGCGATATGTGAAAAGGTGTCTATATAACCCACACCATATGTTTGAGTAAAGCCCCGTGCAACCAATCTAGCCTTGTAACGATCAATGCTTCTATCTGCATTGTGTTTCATTGTAAACACCCACTTGCAACTGACAACAAAAGCCCAATGGGAGCGAGGACCAGGCTCCAAGTGCCATGTGGTTGTAGGGCAACCATCTCCTCTTCCATAGCTAGACACCACTGACTGTCTTTCAATACCTCCTGATATGTCCGTGGTATAGCCATGACAGATAGTGCATCAATAAATTTCTTGAAATCCCCTGTTAGGTGATCAAATGAAACCTGGGAAGCAAGTGGTTATAAGGCATAGGCACGAGGCACAGGCACGCTTCTGCTTTCTGATGGCGATTGGAACATCCAGGTCAATAGGTAACTCCTTAGAATGAGTGCTAGTCTCCTGCAAAGGATCCTGCTTAGACACATCTCCAGAACCATCGTTAGAAACCTTATATCAGTGGCTATGCGCAGCTCCTCCCCTCGCGTCGTTAGAAACCTTATATCAGTGGCTATGCTAGTCTCCTCCCCTCGCGCCCTCGCCATGCGCAGCTCACCGTCGCGGGGCCTCTCATCGTCGTCGCGGGGTCTCCTATCGTTGCCCAGCGGCTGGCGAGCAGCAACCTGCTGCCCAACAGTCACCAACCCCGCTGACTAGGCTCCTCCCAACGTCGCTTCACCCCTGACTTCATGGCTCTGCTGCTGTTTGGCCGTTTCGAAGAACTGATACGGTTTGATTTGGTTTGGGTTTCGTGATTTTCAACCTATAAATCACGTCTTCTGACTCTAGACTACAACAACAATTGATGAGGATGGTTGTATAAGTCTATAAATACAACCAATCCTCCATATGGTTGTATAGACTCACTCAGAGTAGTCTCCCCTCAGTTTTGTTCTAGATATCAACGTTCTTCATACCATGCCAGCGAACACGGGTGGCGTTTTTTCATCGTCTGATGTCTTAAAGGGCCCAACTTCCATCGTGAAGATGGATGAGACCAACTACGAATTGTGGTCCATGCAGTTTCTCACCATGATGCAGTACCATAACAAGGAGCACATTTTGACGGATTCGGATTCGATAGACAAAATTGGTGCTAATGCTTCTTGGAAGTAAGATGATGTCTATGCTTGCATTTGGCTCTTCAGGACACAATGGAGATTGCCAACGATATTGTCAATCAACCCACAACAAAGGCTATGTGGGACATCTTAGCAGACACATATGTGCAAGCAAAGAATGGGAGCAAGATTCTACAATTGCAGTTTGATATTTTGTTCACCAAGCAGAATGATTGACCTCTTAATGCACACTTCTCACATCTTAGAGGCATGTTTGAGCATCCTCATAGTTTCATGCCTATTACTACCAGCACTGAGCAATGACAGACATATCAAAATGACACTATGATAGAAGTCTTTCTATCATCTCTTGACACTGAGTACGATGTAACACGTACTCAACTACTTACTGGAGAGACAATACCTCCAATGGAGGTCTACAAGAGGTTGAGCATGATCACTACTTCATCTACTACTGTAGCTCAGACTCCCTCTGCTATGTTAGCTTCTCGTGGCAGAGGGGGTACTTTACAGTTTTGCTGAAGAGGACCGGGTGGTTGAGAAGGAGGACATCAACGTAGCCCATTTTAATACTGCCATCGTCCTGATCATTCTGAGGAGACATGCTATCTGAAGCATGGGTATCCTGTGTTTGCCTGTGTTTCTGAGCAGACCGAGTCGACTTCTGCTCCTGTTCATGATGCACATTTTGATTATATTGTTTATAAACTGAGAGAGATGATGACTACTCCTACCACTTCGGTTGAAGGGTCTTCAAATGTTGCACACGTTGCCAGAGCCTCTTCGAGTTCATCCAGTATCGCTTATGCACTTACCACTTGTAGCAGTTCAGATTTGTCTGATTGGATCATGGAGTCTATAACATCTCATCATATGTGTGGCGATCGAGCATTGTTTAGCTCATACAGGTCCATTCCTCATGGTAGATCAATTGTGATTGCTAATGGAAGTCATCTACCCATTTTAGTCAGGGGGAGATTGTTCTAGCTCCCTCGATGCGTCTGCAGAATGTCTTACATGCTCCAACATTTCAGATGAATCTTTTGTCTATTAGACATATTACAAAAGATTTACATTGTCGTGCCATATTTGATCCTTTTCTCTTGTGTTTCAGGACATGCTCACGGGTAGGGTGATTGGATGTGGCCGTGAGCATAGAGGACTTTATAGACTTGCCCAACTTCTGTGTGTTGGTGCTGCTACTATTCCTTCTGGACATGTTTCTCCTTTCATGTGGCATCTTCTCTTTGGACACCCTTTTCTGCAAAAGTTGTATCATGTTCTCCCATAGATCTCAACTCGTACTACCTTGGAGTGTGAGGCGTGTCAGCTTGGGAAGCACCATCGTTCATCTTTTCCGAGTTGTCAGAGTTATCACAGTAGTCAGTTGTTTGAGTTAGTTCATTTTGATATCTGGGGTCCGCGTCGTGTTCTCTATCATGTCGGAGATCGGTTCTATATGGTTATTGTGGATGATTTCTTCGGATTATCTTGGGTTTTCTTGTTAATAAATAAGTCTGAAGTTAGTCATGCCATTAAATATTTTCTTATTGAGATTAAGAACAGTTGGGAAAATCGAAAGAGTTGCTTATTCCTTAGTTCCTAGGCTCTCTTATATAGGGAGAAACCTATGGGTAAATTACATAAAGTGGACACCAGAAAGCAAGAAAGAGAGAGGAACTGGTATGTTGATGGGTCACCCTCCGAGTCAATAGCTAAAGCTATTCCACCAGCCCTCCTAACTAAAAGAGAAAAACCATATCGAACCTACTTAGTAGTCCCGGGGTTCTCGATATACA